>JARQOC010000003.1:669113442-669123758 GCA_033576535.1 Allobates femoralis | reverse complement strand
GAAAATATGATCCAAAGGAGATTCCAACTTGAATCCCTGTCCAAATGCAACTAAGAACGCAAGTAATGCATGTGTTATTTGAATTTTTTATAATATATTGTTTTTCCAAAATTGTGCATCAAAAATTTGAATTTGAGTCCTCAAAAACAAAATATCGACAAACACAATCGTGTGACATCAAAGTAAAGCCTGTACTGTTCTAAACAAAATGGTGCCTCTGCCATCTCTTTATCTTATTTCTAACTGATATATGCCGAACAAATAACATCATACAACCCCAAAATTCAGCCTTTCGAAAATGTAGAAATCTATAAAAATGTATTAATAAACATAAAAATGTAAAACTTAAAATTTTTAATTCACTATTAGCAATTAAAAAAAAAAACAAAGAAATAAAAAATCCAAAGACGTCTGGTAAACAAAAGATCAGATTTGGATCATTTGACATGGAATGATCCAACTATTGTTTTCACATCTACATTTTAAATGCTCAACACACCCCTAGATAAATTCCTGATGGGTATAGTTTTCAAAATGGTGTCACATGTGTGGGTTTCTGATCTTTTGATACCTCAGGGGCTCTGAAAACGTGACATGGTGCCAGAAATCTATTTCAGCCAAATTTGCATTCCAAAATATAAATATCTCTCCTTCCATTCCAAGCCCTCCCATTTGTCCAAACAGAACAGTTCACCTTGGTCATAAGAATGAGGTAAAAGACTTTGGAGTCCACTTTTTAATGTTACCACTTTTCTCAGTTACAGAAGGACGATGTTACCTTCAAGGCCGGAGACACACTGAGCAAGACACATGGGAGATACTCACACGAGACTTGCATGCCTCACCTGGTGCAGTCGCTGACTCTCTAGACAGGAGCGAGTCAGATACATGTGTTTCTATGGGGCTCTCACATTGCTATCCAGAGAGTCGGCGGCTGTGCCAGGTGAGGCATGTGAGACATGTGTGAGTATCTCCTATGCATCTCACTCAGTGTGTCTCTGGCCAACAGCGACACCATCAGTATGAGCTAGTATCCTGCACAGAACAGTGTGCCTGATCACAAATGACAAAGAGGGTTTTTTTCATCATTTTTATTAAACACAAGTAAATTTTGTAAGTGCCCTATGATTTAAAATACGTGTAGTTTGTTGATTATCACTGGGTGAGGTCGCTTTTACATTACTAAGACTCTGCTTGCATTAAACAGATTGAAAAGGGCTGATGTACCATTGTAGACAATCTTAGGATGTTATATATGTTTAAGGCAACTAACACTCATACTGGCCCTAATATGCCAATAATGTCTCTCATTTAGGCCCCTATACAGTAAAAATATCCCTCAATCTGGTTAGCATGAAATAATAATGTGGACATTCTAGTCCTCAAACACTGATAATGTCCTGAAATCTGGCTCCTTAAAGTAACAATGTCCACCATTCTGTGGCCAGGGCCGGCTCCAGGTTTCTGTGGGCCCCGGGCGAAAGAGTCTCAGCGGGCCCTTTTAACCCATAATGATTTCATATATATATATATATATATATATATATATATATATATATACACACAGTATATAGATATATAATGTGAACCGTAATACATATATATATATATACACTCCCCACAAACATAATCCATCTCTGAGCCTGTCTTCCCCTGTGCACTGGGTCTCCATGCCTTGTGCCTGTCTCCCCACTGTGCGCTGTCTCTCCCCTGTATGATGTTTCTCCCCCATGTGCGCTGTTTTCCCTCTGTGTCTCTCTCCCCCATCTCCTTCCTTTCTGTGCACTCGCTAGCTCTCTTTTTCTCTCTATCTCCCTCTCTCCCAGAAACATTAATTTGGTAGCACCAGACACACACTATGGAGCCTTGACCGGACACACACTGTGGAGCCTTGACCGGACACACAACTGCGGAGCCCCGACCGGACACACACTGTGGAGCCCCGACCGGACACACACTGTGGAGCCCCGACCGGACACACACTGTGGAGCCCCGACCGGACACACACTGTGGAGCGCCGACCGGACACACACTGTGGAGCCCCGACCGGACACACACTGTGGAGCCCCGACCGGACACACACTGTGGAGCCCCGACCGGACACACACTGTGGAGCCCTGACCGGAAACACACTGTGGAGCCCCGACCGGACACACACTGTGGAGCCCTGACCGGACACACACTGCGGAGCCCTGACCGGACACACACTGCGGAGCCCCGACCGGACACACACTGCGGAGCCCTGACCGGACACACACACTGCGGAGCCCCGACCGGACACACACTGTGGAGTCCTGACTGGACACAAACTGCGGAGCCCTGACTGGACACACACTGCGGAGCCCTGACCGGACACACACTGCGGACACACAGCAGAGCTCTGCTGTCCCCACTGCTGTGGGTCCCTGGGCGCTGTGTATTTGTTCCTGTCCTGAAATGGGGGCCCATCATACATCAGCACATCAGGCAGTATCACACACAAGCTTAGATACAGCAGTCGATAACACACATAGCAGGCTTACATACATTAGCACATCAAGCAGTATCACACATGATTAATTTAGATACAGCAGTTCATCAGTCATTATCATAAATAATAGGCTTAGATACAATAGAACATCAGTCAGTATTATACATAGCAGGCTTAGAAACAGCAGTTCATCAGTCAGTATCATATATATCACGCTTAGGCGGCCGTCACACGCTACAATATCGTGAGCGATATTGTTAGCGATCACGTGCACGCGCGATCGCTAACGATATCGCTCACATCGCTGGTGAGCTGTCACACAGACAGACTCACCAGCGATGTGGGCCAGCGAGATCGCTGGTAACTATGGTACACATCGGGTTACTAGGCGCCGCGCGGCGCTTAGTAACCCGACGTTTACCATAGATACCATCTCCCAGCATACGCTCTGCCGCTGGGAGATCGTTCATCATGGTGTCACACACCACGATGAGGCAGATTGTTAAATCGTTCATCGCTTGATATGAGCTCCGGCTCTCATATCTGCGATGTCACGATCAAGCGATATTACATTGTAAAATCGCTTGATTGCACGCAGCGATGCACAAACGATATCGCTTAAGCGATCAAAAAGCAGATCATATAAGCGATATCGTGCATTAAACCGTGTGACGGCCACCTTAGATACATCAGCACATCAGGCTGCAGTATCACACATAACAGGCTTAGATACATTGGAACATCACTCAATATTATGCATAGCAGGCTTAGCTTAGAGCAGGAATTGTCACACATGGTAGTCTTGGAAACAGGGTTAAGTAGTATCACACATGATAGGCTTAGATACATTAGTACTGTACTTGGATACAGCAGTTCATCACTCCTGTGTGCTGCTGCTGCAGCCCTCCGCTCCTGCTCTCCCTGCTACTCTCCCTCCCGTTCTGCCTTCTAACCTGTGTGGGAGAAGGTGATATCCATGATCCATCAGATCGGACAGTCACTATGCCTGAGCCGGGATCTGAGCTCTATATGATCTCCTGACCTGCACTTCCTGCCAGAGACCATAGAGCTCCCGCTCAGTGCAGATCGGCACAGTGACTGTCAGATATCTGCCGCACAGGTCAGGAGAGGGGGTCCGCAGCAGCACACAGGGGGCTCCAGGAGGCCAACTGTCAGGGGCACATATTCATTGCCCAATGGCCCACTGCCACTGGAAAATACAGGACAGGGGACGCTGTTCTGTGGCAGATGGCTTGGGCCCCCCAGACAGCTCTGGGCCCCCCAGATAATTCTGGGCCCCGGCTCTTGCCCGGGTAAGCCGGGTGCTGACGCCAGCCCTGATTCTGGCCCTTATATAAAGATAGTGTTCTGCATTCTGACCCACTTACAATGATAGTTCCCCGTTCAGTGATCCTTGCATTAATAAGGTCCTCTTTTGTAGTGTTCTGTACAAAGCAATTAAAAGTTATCTGGTCCCTGCTCCC
Organism: Allobates femoralis; assembly: GCA_033576535.1. NCBI lineage: Eukaryota > Metazoa > Chordata > Amphibia > Anura > Aromobatidae > Allobates > Allobates femoralis. The sequence continues at coordinate 669,119,804 of JARQOC010000003.1, read as the reverse complement.
AAGGCAAGCAGATACATCTTTCTCCCCCATGGCCTGGCCCCTTATGTCACCTGCTGTGTTAGTAGTTATATAGGTACTGCAAGACAACGAGCCAATGGCTCTTTGCTCTGCAATAGTTTTAAACCGGATGTGCATCCGAGAACACCAGCAATCTCCTTTCCGTTCCAGAAGTGATTCAGATTGCACCCATCAAAACTGAAACAATTACACTCCTAAATAGACCACAATCTTAAGACATGATCACCTTCCCAAGAAAAGAAGAGAAAAATAAGATTATGTAAATTTAAAAGGTATAAGTTTAATAGAAAACTAATAAATGAAAGGAAATGCCTCACCATGAAGAGACACCATATGTGTCTGCAAATAGAGCATTGATATCAAAGAAAAACAGCATAGCAAAAACTGAGTGCCAAGTATAAGGCACAAATGCATGTAACATTAAACAACTGCACCCTAATTGGAGCCTGCCACGTCTCTAATGGGGACGTCACACATGTCAATATCGCTTGCAATATCGCTGCTGCACATGATGTTGCAGCGATATTGACGTGTGTGACAGGGCGCACCAACCAGCAATAAATCGCTGGTTGATGGTCGCCAGGTTTTAGAACCTGCTCTAAAACCTGGCGATGGTCGCCCGGTGGACATGCAGCATTGCTGCGTGTGACACCGGGAGACGAGTGAGAAGCCAGCTCCCAGCGCCTCTCAGCAAGTGCTGGGAGCTGGTATCCATGGTAAACAGCGGGTAACTAAGCGCCGCACAGCGCTTAGTTACCCACTTGTTTACATGGTTAACAGTGATCTCACTGGTACTGATCGCTGGTGAGTCTGCCTGTGTGACAGCTCACCAGCGATCAGCCTTCAATGTCGCCAGCGATGAGATCGCTGGCAACATTGATATGTGTGACGTCCCCATAAGGAACTACACACCCTAATGCAGCCAATTTAGATATATACTGAAAAAAATATAAACAGAACACTTTTGCTTTTGCTCCAATTTTTAGCTGAACTCGAAAGTCTAAGACTCCATATATACAAAAGGTCTTTTACTCTCAAATACTGTTCACAAATTTGTCTAAATCTGTGTTAGTGAGCATGTCTCCTTTGCCCAGATAATCCATCCACATCATGGTTTTCGCATTTTCATATGCTGATAACAGCTTGATTATTGCACACGTGTGCCTTTGGATGGCAACAATAAGAGGGCACTCTAAAATGGACAGTTTTATCTCACAGTACAATGCTACAGATGTCGTATGTTATAATGGAGCATGAAATTGACATGATGACTGCAGGAATGTCCACCTGAGCTGTTACCCATGAATTGAATGTTCATTTCTCTACCATAATTAGTCTCCAAAGGTGTTTGAGAGAATTTGGCAGTACATTAGTATTATTATTATAATTATATATTATAATAGGGAGCATTTACACATTTACATGTGAAAAGGGGTATACACAATACAGACAAGGACAATATTCATAAACAATACAAGGCACAGACAGGTACAGCAGGAGAAAGGACCCTGCCTGTGATGGCTCAAAGTTTACAGGGGATGGGTGTGGGATACACTAGGAGAGGGTAGTGCTGTTCATACAACAGTATAGTATATTGAAGGTTACTGCAGGTTGTAAGCTTGAGGGGAGAGATGGGCCTTCAGGTTCATTTTAAAGGTTTCCTCAGTAGGCGAGAGTCTGATATGTTAAGTTGGAGCAAAGAGTTCCAGAGTATGGGGAATGCACAAGAGAAATCTTGTATGCAGTTGTAGGAAGAGGCAATAAGAGGGGAATAGAGAAAGAGATCCTGTGAGGATCAGAGGTTTCGAGCAGGTAAGTACTGGGAGACTATTTCACAGATGTACAGAGGAGACAGGTTGTGGATGACTTTGTATGCCATGGGCTGCATCACCACAGTCATGGTAAGGGTTTTGCCTGGAGTCTTTGAGCAAAGGTCGGGGAATAATGGGGGAACATGTGAATTAGTTGGACAACCGAGTTTAGGAAAGGATAGGGTTGCAAAAGTGTTAGAAGGGAGAGCAGAGAGCAGAAGGTTGCAGTAGGTCTGACAGAAGATGATGAGGGGATGCACTAGTGTTTTTGCAGATTCTTGGTTAAGGAATGTAGGGATCAGGAACATATTTTTGAGTTGGAGTAAACAGGAGGTGTAGATGCCTTATTTGGCTTTAAGGAGAGAGCAAAGTCGAGGGTAATCTCAAGGCGGCGAGCATGTGAGACTGGAAAGAGTGAGCAGCCATTGACTTTGATGGACAAGTTTTTTGGGGGGTTGAGTGAAGAGTAGAGTTCGATTTGAAATGTTCGCCAATCTCAAATTCGAGCTGTTTTGGGCGGTGTTCGAGTCATTCGACGAATGTGAACAATTAGCTTCAAATTCGGCAGTTCGAGGTTATGCTCGATAATAGTTCATTCACCAAAAGGACCCTATAAAGGGGTTTGGAGGCAGAGCAAAAGGCTGAAATGGGGGCTTGATTGCTTAAAAGCCGGTGGTAAAAAGTCGCCGGCTTTTAAACAATCATTCAGCCCGATCCTCTGCCCCTCGCAGCCTCCCATCCCGATCCTCTGCTCCCCCCGCTGCCTCCCATCCCGATCCTGAGTTAGGACCGGGCAGGGAGTGCAGCACCAGGGAGCGGGGAGCAAAGGACCAGGGCGGGGAAGCCGGCGGCGGTGAGAAGACTTCACGGCTGGATTTTCTGCTCTGTACTGCGCTCCCGCTCCCTGATGTCCCCTCCCTGCTTCCTGGAGCTGCTCCCCCCGCCCAGTCCTAACTTAGGATCAGGCGGGGAGATGGTGGGGAAGCGGTGAGGGGAATCAGGGAGCGGGGAGTGCAGTACAGAACAGGAAAGCCGGAGATGAAGTCTTCTGACCGCTGGCTTTCCCGCCGGTTATTTCAAATGATCAGCTGATGCAGATCGGCTGTTCATTTGAAGTAGCCGTGGTGCTGTCAGGGTTCATGTGAGTTCATGCAGCATGAACTGTTTCACATGTGTTCGACGGTGTTCGATGAACATTTGATGAACACACACCCAATTCAACTAATTGAATTCGAACACCAGGGTGGTGTCTCATCTCCAGTGAGGAGGAGTTTTATTTTGTTCATGTTCAGTTTTATAAATCTGATTTATCAGTTAAAATCAGATAAATCAGTGAAAAAGGATTAAATAGCGGACAGACATTGTGGGATTCTGGCTAATAAGGAGCTTTAAAAGGTTGCTCTGGAAGAATGGAAGAAAAAACCTGTTGGTCATGTAATCATTTGACATGCAGGCACAACTTTCTGTATTATATGTCTGTTGTTCCCCTGATGTGGGCACAGGATTTGGATGGAATAAGTGGGGCATGTGACTCTACTCTTTATGGGAGCAGTCCAGCCTTTAAATGATTGATGGCATGTCTGAACACAGAGGCTTTGATACGTTTTTCATTTTTCCTGCATGTGCAAAACCCCTTCAATTGACTAGAGCTGCGATGTCTTTGTCATTAGAAAGCATATTGCAGCGCTAGTCAATTGACAAGTCTGACAACTGCTTTTTAAAGCATCAGCAGTATGAGTTAGTCTGAACAACACATCCACAAGTTCAGATGACTGTCATCTTCACTGACCATACCGATTCTTTGGAGTTCAAGTGCCAGCCTCTTCAATTAACAAGTACTGGCATGTACTTTCTAAAAACACTTCGCAGCACTTGTCAATTGAAGGGGCTTGCACTCAATGGCATCTTGAGGACCAGTGCAGAAGACAGTTAAACAGCAGCTGTCATTTTATTTTTGTTTAAAAAATCCATAGTACACATGAAATAATCAACTTTGTCATCTAGCTTATCAGCTAAAGCAGCTTCTTTCTCCTGTAGGACTGATCAATCATTTAAAAAAATGTAACAATTTAACTTTTTTAACACACATTTCTCATTTTCCCAGCATTGCAGCACTCCGGTAATGAACGCAATGAAGGCTATAGCGCCGCCATGCAGGGCTGTGACATGTGGTTAAAACTCTGCCCACAGCTCAGTTACTCAGGGAGAATGGGTCCCACCTTGGTGATGCCGGGTCAACTTCTAATTCTGGAAGTTAATGTGACATCTTCGGACAACAGAAGTCACTGTGGCCGGGGGCTGTCACGTGATGTGGATGAGCAGACAGCGATAGCGCCACTCACAGAATTCACAATACAACATATCTGAGTAAATACTTATTTAACTGCTTTAAAGCGATGTTGTCACTATGCATTGTATCATTCAAATGGAAACGGGAAAGGGATAGGCCGCTCCACTGCCCATTAACCTCCTGGATTCCTGCACCTGGTGTGGCAGCTTGGCAACTGCCCAGGAAACAAAGTGAAGTAGAAAACACCGGTGCTTGTCTTCTTGAATTTCTCTTTATTATTTTTTGAAAATTATAAAATCATTCAGCGTGCTAGCACCAGCTAGCACGCTGAATGATTTTATAATTTTCAAAAAATAATAAAGAGAAATTCAAGAAGACAAGCACCGGTGTTTTCTACTTCACTATGCATTGTAGTAACTGCGGTAGTAAACCACCTCTTTAATTTAAAAAAATAGATCTTGAAGTAATAATAAGTTCTAGAATTTGATGTGTTTAAAAAAAAGGTTCCTCTGCTGAGCCTATCTTACATATGTGTCCCTGTATACTGTGTAATGTCTCTGACCATACAGGAATATGGTCTGATAATACCACAACGTCTGGGCAGGGGAAGAAGGAACAGAGTATACAGACATTACAGCATGGGATGACAACTTGCTACTTTTGTGAAGGAAAGCATTTTCTTTTTTGTTTTTAAAAATCTTTTACCTGAAAGAAATAATTATTTGCGATCCCATGCTGCGATGTTTGTATATTAATTTACTTCCTCCCCTGCCCAGGAAATGTGGTATGATCAGATCATGTCCATGTACTTTCAGACAAAGCCATTACATGGTACATAGCAGTGGCACATACATCTGCATCTCAATGAATTAGAGTATCATCAAAAAGTTATTCAATAATTCAATACATAAAGTGAAACGCATATATTACAGTTGTGCTCAAAAGTTTAGATACCATTGCAGATTTTTTTTCCAGTATCATCTGTACGCTGATGACACTCAGATTTATCTCTTGCCTCAATGTCACCTCTCTCCTGTCCAGAATCCCAGAGTGTCTATCAGCCATATCCTCCTTCTTCTCCTCTCACTTCCTAAAGCTCAATGTAGACAATGTAGACAAAACCGAACTCATCATCTTTCCTCCATCTCACACACCTTCATTACCAGATCTATCTATCACAATAAATGACACCACACTTTGCCCTGTACCCGAAGTCCGCTGCCTCAGAGTAACCCTTGACTCTGCCTTGTCCTTCAGACCGCACATCCAAGCCCCTGCCACCTCTTGCCGCCTCCAACTCAAAAATATTTCCAGAATCCATCTCTTCCTCAACCCTCAAACTACTAAACTACTAGTGCATGCCCTCATGGCCTGTCTCGACTACTGCAAACACTTCCCCTTACTGCTAACACTCTTGCACCTCTCCAATCTGTTCTTAACTCTGCTGCCCAACAAATCAACCTCTCTCCTCGCTTTTCCTCCACTTTTCCCCTCTGCAAATCCCTCCACTAGCTCCCAATTCACCAGCGTATCCAATTCAAACTACTAACATTGACTTACAAAGCCATCCACAATCTGTCCCCCTCATACGTCTCTGAATTAATCTCCTGATATCATCCAACTCGTAATCTTCGATCCTCCCAAGACCTACTTCTTTCCTCCACACTTGTATGATCCGCCTGCAAGACTTTGCCCGAGCATCCCCCATTCTCTGGAGTTCTACACCCCAAAATGTCCAACTCTCCCCCAAACTCGGGACCTTTAAGCGGAACCTGAAAACCCAACTCTTTAGAACAGCCTACAGCCTGCAATGACCACAGTGCCAGCTCTCCACCACTGGAGGCGGTGCTCCACCGCCTCTGGACCTGGCCCTCCACCACCATAGGACCTGGCGCCAAACCACAACCAGAGCAGACCCAACCTACTGTCTCTCTTCCCATTGCTCTGTAGAATTTAAGCCCGCAAGGGCAGGGTCCTCTCTCCCCTCTGTACTAGTCTGTCACTGTTAGTTTGTTTATTGTATTTTTAACTTGCTTATATGTAACTCCTTCTCATGTACTTCACCATGGAATCAATGGTGCTCTACAAATAAATAATAATAATAACACAAAAACTTTTTTTCCACTCATTGTTAGTGGTTGGGTGAAGCTATTTATTATCAAACTACTGTGTTTTCTATTTTTAAATCATAAGGACAATCAAAAACATCCAAATGACCCAGATCAAAAGTTTACATACCTCAG
>JARQOC010000003.1:669053810-669113342 GCA_033576535.1 Allobates femoralis | reverse complement strand
CCTCCCTTCTCCATCTCCTCTCCCCCCTCTCCTCTATCCTGTCCCCCCTCTCCTCTCCCCTGTCCTCTCCCCTCCTTTTTCCTCCAGTATGTTAAAAATAATGAATCTCTTGACGGAGGATACTTCACCTGTCCAGCGCCCCCGGAGATGTGACCGTCTGGATGCAGGACCTCTTGTCACGTCACCAAGCCGATCAGCTCACACGTCAGCTGATCGGTTCGGTGAGGTAATTTCAGGTCCTACAGCCCAGATGGAGATAGTTGCATACCTGGAGGCGGTAGACAGGTGAAGTATTCTTCGTGAGAAGATTTATTATTTTTAACATACTGGAGGAAAAAGGAGAAGAGAGGACAGGGGAGAGGAGAGGGGGGAGAGGAAATGGAGGAGGGAGGAGCAGGGAGAACAGTTAGAGACAGGGTTATGTATTGAGCAGTGCTTCTGGGCATGCTCAGTACATACCAACGGAGCCGACAGCGGATGTTGACACGGATATGATATCCATAGGCTCCCATGGTAACTTCCAACAGACCACAATGGTTCCGTGGTGAACAATGTTAGAGACGGAGACCACAATCGTAGCAGGCTACAATTTTGGCTCTGTGACTAAATCATACAGCAATGGATGGTGCTAAAATCGGATGCCAATAGGGACAAATCCAATCCGATCTGTATCCCATAGGGATACATGGGAGGCAATATCGGATCCGTTTGTATCCGTCTTGACATGGATACACACAGAAGCAGCAAAATCGTGATGTGAAGGCAGCCTTAGAAAATATTAGCTGGTTCAACTGATGGTCTATGAAAAGGTGTCTCATTAGCAAGGTGCTACTCAAAAAAAAACTTGTATTGGGTAAAACTAGTGAGCTGTGCCAACTTTATTGTTGCAAAACATGCTAATTGCATTGGTTACAGAACAATTTGTAAACTACTAAAGGTACCAGTGAACACTGTTGGGGCCATAACCAGTAGAGGAAAGAACACAATATCACCATAACCCGGCAACAACCAGGTGCTCCCTACAAGATTTCAGACAGAAGAAAAGGATTAGCAGAAGAGTTATCCAAGAGCCAAATACCATCTGTGGAAAGCTACAGAAAGACTCCACACTAATAAGCAATGCACTCAACCTTCATGCCTTGTATGCTTGCTCACCACACAATATTCCATTGCTGAACAAAAAACATATTCAACCACGTTTAAAGTTTTCTCACCAACATTTAGACAAGACTGTGGAATACTAGGAGAATATAATCTGGTCTGATGAGACTAAAATTGGATGCCATAACACACACTATGTTTGGATGTCAAAAGGCAATGTATAATGAAGTTTGGTGGTGGTAACATCATGATGTGGAGATGTCTGTCAGCATATAGCACTGGCAAACTTCATATAATTGGAGGAAGGATAAATGGACCAATGTACAAAGACATACTTGATAAAGGATATGCTGCCATCTACCAGAATGATGAAGGTGAAACGAAGGTGAACATTTTCACAAGACACTGATCAAAAACACACTGCCAATGAAACTCTCAATTGAATTCAGACAAAATAAAATTGCTTGAATGAACCAGTCAATCAGCTGCCCTAAATCCAATAGAAAATTATGGAGAGAATTAAAGCTCAAAATTCATAGAAGGAGCCCATGGAACCTTGAAGATTTGAAGAGTGTGTGGAAGAATAGGCCAAAATTACACCTGAACAATGCATGTGACTGGTTTCTCCATTCAGGAGGCATCTTTAAGCTGCCTCACAAACAATGGCTTTTGTATGAAATATAAAATACATTTCAGTAGCTATGTTCAATACTTTTTCCCTGTGTCATTTCTAATTATTGCAGATAATTAAATTTCTGGATATTTATGGTTTTATTTAATTGACTTTGTGGATTGGATGAGTTGTTACTGACATCTGGTGAGAAAGTCATGTCAGTTGGAAAAATATTTACTTTGTAAATTGGTGACATGTTCAGTACTTTTTTTATTCCCTGTAAATTAATTAAAAATTTAGTCTAAGGTGCAGGGTGTTGGTTGTAGTTGATGAATAGACTTGCACACAGTACATTGGAATTGGGATATATACAATTTTAATATTGTAAATAAATGTTATATTTTATCTAAATAGTCCCCTCAAGTCAGTGATATATTGTATACTTGGTGGATTTTTTGTGTTTTTTTAGGTCTTCATTCAGTAGCTTTAACACTGTATTATGGATGTATTATACTTGCATTCTATAAATGATCAAATTTACCATAAGTGCACTATAAAACAACAATCAGTATAACTCTAAATAATATTTAAATCTTTGCCATGTTCCGTCACTTAGTGACTGAACAATGAGCAAAGATATTCAGTTGTCAGTTCATTTTAACATACACACAAAGCAACAAAAATCAATTAATGACCCAAGAGCATACCAAAACACATTACCTTTACAAGTTCATGTTGAAATTGACCACAGGCATGCTTATAGAAATACAGAGGGATAGAGAGGTGATTTAACTGTAATAGAGGAATTGGATTGCTAGCTATTAGTTGGGTTGGCTGTGCAGTATATATATCAGATTAGCTTATTACTGGCATTCCATGGGACACAAACAAGATAGGCTCTATGGGTTTGTTCTGAAGTTGAATTTGTATGTACCTTCCAACAGTAACAGGGCTGGTGAATGTTAAAAAAAACTCATTGCTCACCTTCCAGACAAAGATTCACCTTTGCCAAAATGTGGATTTTTTAGAATTCACGTTTGCATGGATGAAGTATTTTTCTGAACACCATTGGGCCATGAAAATATAAAGAAAAATTAGGAAATCATTATAATCAAGTCATTGTTCACCTCTCCAGCCCATCCAGTACATACCACCAATGACCTAGTCCTTTCCACGTGGAGATTTGATGTTACGATATACGCTGTGTCCTCTCATGTGCATTGACACCTAGATGTCTGGCACAGTGTGAGAGGATTCAAGATTCCAATACAAGTGGCAGAGGATCAAAAGAGGACAAGACGGAGATGGAGAGACCACAGAACATAATAAAGGACTTTACATTTGCAGATAATAACTTCTCCATGAATCAAATTTCTTTGGAAAAGCACGTGAACAATTCTATTTTATTTTATTTAATTTTCTGATTCACTCGTCTCTTCTGTCCATTATCCAATCCTCTCCTTTCCACCATTTCATGCTGCATATCCAGCCTCTTCCCTATAGACCAGGACTGTTGAATGTGTTCAGACCTTGGTGATTGCTATGCCTCATAAGGTTGCGGTGCACATTACAACAATACATTACGTTACAACATTGCTAATTTTACCGGCCTCCAAGACCTGCACATGGTTGGAAGTCATTGCCTATAGTGAACACTCCAGATATATGGTTTAAAACAATGGAAAAAAAAGGACCAGATAGCAAGTAGCTGGAAGTCCAAGAGGTGAGTGGTAGGGTTTTCCTGCTGTTTTTTGTCTTAAAATTCATAAGTATGAGACATATGTAAGTTAGATCTTCATAACTCATAAGTCATTTATACTTTGAAAACCCTGTCTACATTCTATAATACAAAATAACATTCGCATCACCTTAATCGAAATATATAGTGTCCAATTTCACACCTACAGTGGCGCACGTCTCTCCCAATGAGTCATCTTGGAAAATACATACGTCCAAAGGAAGACAGCGCTCCACACAGCCGGTATTGCAACAAGCAGATTCCTTATTCCACCATCACCGTTTCGATCTACAGGAATGAGAAAGATCTCATTCCTGGAGATCGAAACATTGCACAGGAGATGGTGGAATAAAGAATCTGTTGCATGGAGCGCTGTCTTCCTTTGGGCGTACATTCTGTAATACATCTACAATTAATGTGAGTATAATGTTCCTTCTTTTGTTATTATTGCAACAAGAATGGGTTAGGGCGCCTCTTAAAACAAAACATTGTAATGTTCCTCTGTATTTGTAATTGTTTGAAGAGGCACAGGGTCATACTACAGTCTAAAAAAAAAGTTATTTTTTTTACCTATATAAGCCGTAGGTGTAATATGAGGTCACCTTTTTGGATGATACAGGATGAATAATAGAGAGCCAACTCAGTGAATGCATTTTGATCTTTCAATGAAAAACACACTTAGATCCTTTCAAGAGAAACTGTCAAAATCTGTCATTTTGATAGATAGTTACCTACTGTATATTGGAATAGTTCTTTGTGCATGGTTCTTCAGGGAATGAAGGCTTCCCACAGCTAAGCTGTTAAGGAATGATGAAGTGAAGTTAATCAGAGAGATGAAAATAGATTCTGGTACATATTTCTTAGTACAATCAATTGCAAAACGATTGACAAACAAGTCTGAAGTATGAAATCCTTTATTTTATTTTAATGAAAAACTGTTATTAAAAATAAAATGCTGCTTCATCAGAAGTGACAGTGAATACTCCTTAGTAAATATTAATACTGGAAAATTAAGTCAAGGTCACTAAAGAAGTCATCATTAGAGTTGAGCAAAAAGTGATCTGGCATCCACCATCGTACTTCATCGCCAAACCAAGGTCCTGCTAATCGTTTTGCTCAACTCTAATGGTTATCTTTGAATAACCCATATAGATAAGATTTTTTCAAGGTTTATAAAGCTATTAGAAGGGCTCTATGGCACGTCCAGAGGCAAAGGGTGTATGACAGGTCTGACAGGGCTTGGAGGAAAACAAGCAGGCACCCCCAAAGTATATGAGATTCTTTAACTAGAGCTGGTTCTCATCTTATTGTACTATCATACATAATAGCACAATATGACATCTACAATTCCATAATCTTGGTACCCAAAATGCTAAGTATAGAGCTGAAAAGCTGGTTGTAAAATTTACTCATGAGAGGAATACCCATTTGGGTACTACCCAAAATTTAAAATGGTATAAACTAGAGCTAGCCATTTACAGGGGAAATTTAGGAGAATCAAGAAGAGGCAAGAGATGTGTCCTCCTCATAACTAAACCAGACTCATGAACTATTTGTCCAGTGTATTTTCCAAGGCGTTTAGTAGGGAAACAGCAATGCATTTATTTGTGCTGTTTTAACTTCTGTTAGAACAGCTGTAATATACTGTACAACCAGCTCCATTGTAAAGTGTAATCATCAAATTATTTTTTGTTTCCCCTGTAAATCAATAATGCACTTGAAAGTAATCAACTATGTGATAATATAAAGCATGGGAAATAAGTATTAAACATGTCACCAATTCTCTAAGTAAAAAATATTTTTCTAAAGGTGACATAAATTTCTCATCAGATTTTGGTAATGGCCTATGCAATCCACAATAGCAAAGAAATGAAACAATCATTAATGTAGTGATTTATAATACTAAGAAATTACACTGGGAAAAGTAGCGAACCCGTGCAGAAAAAAAGGTTCAAAAAGCCATTGAAAGTCATGACACCAGCTGAAATGCATTAGTAATTAGAAAGCAATCCTGCCACTTTAGAAAAATAATATTAGCTGGCTCAACTGATGGACTAAAAAGGGTGTCTCAAAGTGCAACACAAGAAATATCTCATGATAGGTAAAACCAGTGAGCTGTCTCAAGGCTTGCACAATCTAATTGCTGCAATTTTACTGATGGCATTTCCATTAAGACCAAAATAGAAAAGTGGAAAGAACTACACAGTCCTGCTTAACAAAATACATAATAGCTATAGTATAATATTGAAATAAAATACACATGACTTTGATGTCCAGCCTCCATTTCTGTTTTCCTGACAACCAACACCAACAACTTCTATTTTATTTTACAATTCACCACCTCTAAGCACCACTAGATGTGAACTAACATAACTCAAGTTTAAACGTATTAAATGGTAAGTATTAAAGAGGACCTCTCACCCCCTGGTGCATGGCAAACTAAATGCAGCATGACTGCTGCATTCAAGGAATGGGTCTCCTTCGCTGAATGCAGCAGACATACTGCAGTCAGTGCTGCATTTAGTTTGCCATGCACCAGGGGGGTGACAGGTCCTCTTTAAATTTAATTTTCCTTGCAAATTTGGAAGTGTGTTACTCTTAAAGGGGTTTTTCCACAAACAAAGGTAATTTTAAAGCTAATTTTAATCAATAGACATTGTAATAATGGTAAGTTCCACAAATGGATGTGCTTAAAAAAATTCCTGTGCTGAGATAATCTTATATACAGTTGTGCTCAAAGGTTTACATACCTCAGCAGATTTTTTGCTTTCTTGGCCTTTTTCAGAGAATATGAATGATAACTCAAAAACTTTTTTTCCACTTATGGTTAGTTGTTGGGTGAAGCCATTAATTGTCAAACTACTGTTTTCTTTTTTAAATCATAAAAAGCATCCAAATGACCCTGATGAAAAGTTCACATATCCTGGTGATTTTGGCCTGATAGCTGGGCCTGATAGCCCAGAGGTTGACACAAATGGGTTTGAATGGCTAATAGAGGTGACATCCTCACCTGTGACCTGTTTGCTTGTAATCATTGAGTGTATAAAAGCTGAGGATCCAGGCAGGTTCTTGCATCTTTTATCCATCCACTGATTGTGTGTCATGGGGAAAGCAAAATAATTGTCAATGGATCTGCGGAAAAAGATAGTTGAACTGTATAAAACAGGAAAAGGATACAAAAAGATATCCAAGCAATTGATAATGCCAGTCAGCAGTGTTCAAACTGTGATTAACAAAAGGAAAATCAGAGGTTCTGTAAAAACCAAACCATGATCAAGTAAAGTAACAAAAATTTCAGCCACAAATGCCAGGAAAATAGTTCAGGATGCAAAGAAAAACACATAAATAACATCAGCTGAAATGCAGGACTCACTGAAAACTAGCGGTGTGGATGTTTCAAGATGCACAATAAGAAAGCACTTGAAGAAAAATGGGGTGCATGGTCAAGTCGGCAGAAGAAAGCCATTACTGTGCAAATGACATAAAGTATAAATACCTACAAGACGCCAAACAGCACAGCGACAAGCCTCCAAATGTCTGGAACAAGGCAATTTGGCGTGATGAGACCAAACTCAAACTTTTTGGCCATAAACATTACATTTGGAGAGGTCTCAACAAGGTCTATAATGAAAGGAACACCATACCTACTGAAAAGCATGGAGGTGAATCGCTGATAGTGTGGCGATGTGTGAGCTACAAAGGCACAGTAAACGTCATTAATGTTGAAGGAAAGATGAATGCAACACAATGTCAGCAAATACTAAAGGCAAATTTGCACTCATCAGCCGGGAAGCTGTGCATGGGATGTACTTGGACGTTCTAACATGACAACGATCCAAACCACAAGGCCAAGTTGACCAGTCATTGGCTACAGCAGAAGAAAGTTAAGGTCCTGGAGCAGCCATCTCAGTGTCCTGACCTCAATATCATTGAACCACTCTGGGGAGAACGCAAGTGCGCAGTTCATGCAAGAAAGCCTCGGAATTTACAGGGCCTGGAGACTTTCTGCCAAGAAGAATGGTCAGCTTTACCATCTGAGAAAAAAAAGAGCTCCATCCACAACTACCATAAAAGACTTCAAGCTGTCATTGATGTTAGAGGGGGCAATACACGGTATTAAGAACTGGGTTAGGTAAACTTTTGATCTGGGTCATTTGGATGTTTTTGATTGTGATTATGATTTAAAAAGAGAAAACACAGTAGTTTGACAATAAATGACTTCACCCAACCACTAACCATGAGTAAAAAAAGTTTTTTTGTTATCTTTCATATTCTCCTAAAAAAAGGCCAAGAAAGCAAATAGTCTGCCGGGATATGTAAATTTTCAGCACAATTGCATGTGCCCCTGCTGTGTACTCTTTAAAGGCCGTGTCTGACTGTGCATGTAGCATAGTCTGATCTTGGGCAGGAGAGGATGGAAAAGTGTATGCAGACATTATAGCACGGGATCACAGTTCATTCTTTTTGTTAGGCAAAATATTTCCCTGTCGTTTTTTTTTTAAATATTTTTCTCAAAGAAAGAAGTATTTGCAATTTTGTGCTGTAATGTCTGTATATTCTTTTGTATTAAAGTCTGAACCTGGCTCACTGAACTGCTCAGTGCTCAGAAGAGAAGATAGCCCAATATAATCAACAACTTCGGCACATGAATAAGTGAAAATTTGAGAGATTGTATTTTCCATCCAAGATCAAGTGATTTTTATTTCTACAGGATAATCAGTCTTATTTTAACGTTATGGCAATAAGCTGCCTCCTTCGGACTGACTGATGCTATATATCACAAGGAGGGGACATGTATGGGATCAGGAACTCACTCAAAAATAGAGTAAAAAGAGGAAAAAAAGGGGGGGGGGAGGAGAGAAAAGCAGAAAAGAGAGGAAAAGAAGCTCAAAGGGGTAGAGAAAGAGGAAAACTGTTATTGGGGTGCAGGAATTGTGCACTCACAAAAGGAATTAATTATGATAACTGAGACGTTGGATGCTCAAAGGCATGATCAAAATATCAAGTTACCACATGAAAGGATCATATTATGAAAAGGGTATGTGGCCTGTGAAGAGTCAAATTCTATAGATTATAATAGTTCTGATACCATAAATGAGATAAGATAAAAGCTTATTACCGTAGTTGCAGGGTAGCCACTTTATGTGTACAGTATATATAATGTCCTCTTTGCAGGATTTACTACTAATTGATAAAGAAAGAGAGGTGAAGAAAAATAAATTCTTGTTACCGCAATCCTGTAAGAATACTCATGGGGTATCGATGTATACCTGGTAGCCAGGGTCAGGAGCTGAGATAAAGTAAGGAATAAGAGAGAAAATAGTGAAGATCAAAAGTGTGGATCAAGTTACCTGTCTTACCGAGTGGCCGTGTTGAGTGGCTTTTATACCGTCTGGTGCTAGGGTGAGCGGCTATGGTGTCATAATAAGTGCTGCACTTTATATAGTGTGTGATTATAGATGAGTGGGCAGGCGACTTCCTGATTTTGGAATGCAGGAAGTCGCTGTGGTCCGCAAGGTGGCACATGCACAGTGTGATATAATAAGGCCACGGTGATTCTTCAAGAGTGAAGCGTGATAATCAATTACTGAGCCATTCAGACATGATTGGTAGACCTGTAAGGAAGAGAAAAGCGGATCACAAGTAAAATGGAGTTAAAAACATGTTTTATATTGTTATAAGTGGTCCAGAACAGGTATAGCAGTATCATAAGGACAACATGCTTAGATAAGAATGACTACTATTATGACTTTAATACAGTGCTGTGCAAATTAATTGGGACAAAGCAAGTCTTTACTTGTTTTTCTTGCATTAGTTTTACTATTGCTGATAAGTGTTTTATCAGTTCTTGGTGTCTTTTTCATTTTTCTTCCACATTTCCCTTTTCGTTTTGGAGAAAACGATCCACTTTCATTGTGTGTGCGAATTATTCTTGAAACAGTAGATTTTCCAATACCAACGGTGGAAGTGATTTCTCTTACAGTCAGACTTGTATGTTCATTAAGAGTAATAATTCTAGACCTCGTCCATGGAGTAACATCCATTTTTACAGGCACGAATCACAGTGAGAGAAAAAGTACACTAAACCACTCCTCACAGAAACAAGATCTCAACTGAAGTTGAGGGGGCAGCTAGCTGTTATTTTCTGACTAAAACCAGTCAGACCACATTTTGTTACTCAAGGTTGTACACTCACACCTGTTCAAAGCAGTTAAAACTGGTTTGAATCACTGACTGGTAACCCCAACTTACGATTTTACTTAAAAAATGCTTTGTCCCAATTAATTTGCACAGCACTGTAGCTATAGAAAAGTTGGAAGATAATTGTGATATAGTATATAAGTGGATCAGAAGAACACAAAACAGGACAATGTACTATGAGATGTCAACTCATTTTGAGATGGCATCCACAAAAGATACCGGAAGCTACATTGTTATTAATAAACTATGTTAATGAAACCATAGTGATAGACATAATGATAATGAGAGCGATATCACAGACTGGTGTAAAAATAAAATAAAATAAAATAAATACATATCCACCCTAAGGTAAAACACACCTCAAAATCAAGACCTGTAAGAAAAATCCAATATGTACCAGAGTTAATATGGAGTATCATACTCTCTGTTGAGCCCATTAGGTGACAAAGTTTGGAGTGTATGAATCCAAAATGATTCTCTTTCTTTTAATTTGACAATTCTGTTACGTCCACATCTGCTCATGGGAACCTGTTCTATTACTTGAAAGTGGCTGCCACTCACTTTCTGTTGATAGCTCATTGTGTACTCTTTTGTGTCCTCCCCTACCAAGGATAAAACCATGCTTTGTGCACAATCAGACGCACGTATTACACAGTACATAGCAGGGACACATATATAAGATTATCTCAGCCCAAGAGAAGTGTTATGATCAGACCACGTCCCTGTATGGTCAGACACATCCATTATACAGTACAGAGCAGGGACACATATATAAGATTATCTCAGCCCAAGAGAAGTGGTATGATCAGACCATGTCCCTGTATGGTCAGACACATCCATTACACAGTATAGAGCAGGGACACATATATAAGATTATCTCAGCACAGGAGATGTGTTATGATCAGACCATGTCCCTGTACGGTCAGACACATCCATTACACAGTACTTAGCAACAAATTGGCTTTTGTTATATTTTTAAACTCTCAGCATGCCAATTTCTGTTGCAGATATGTTCATTTTTCCTGCGAAATTTAATCATTATAATGGGGATTCTAAATCTGTAGGTTAAACTGCTGACCCAACTTTGTTCTGTTGATTTTTTTTGGTGCAATTGCAAAAAATGAAAGACAAATTCTTTATTGTGGAAAATATGCACTGATTTTACATACAGAAATGCTGTGGATTTCAGTTTAGGAATCAGCAAATAAAATCCACATCAAACACCTAAGATGTGCATGTAGCCATAGAGAGTTTTTTAGGTCCCCAAATAAAGAGTTACAATTGGATAATCCCATTTTTCTGCATAACAAAAAAGAGATACATAATTTGGATTTATAATTTAAATGTGTTTAATTTCATATACAGCTGTAGTTTGAACATGTTCATAAATACAAAAACTAGTGGTAACTATGGATTACATGTTCAAAAAAGTGAGGTAGAATGTTTAAAATGCTGAATAAGTAAGGCTGGGTGCTCATGGTCAGGAATTGCAGCCTTTTTTATGCAGTGTATTGCCACTGCATCCAAAATACTGCATTGTCCAGTAGCAGCATAGTGGATGGGATTTCAAGAAATACAATGCTCACTGTGCTTCTCCCGCTCACAACGTATTTTCAGTTGCAGTGCGTGTTTTCGGACTTCCACATCTTCGCAGCATGTTAATTTAGTGCTGCGGAGTTGGAAAAGAGAACCATCAGGTGCATGTAGGGAAAAGCTGCCCTGAACCCACTGCTGATCGTGAGTACAGGGCGGCCTCCATGCACCACGGTCCAGAGGTGCTGTGTCCAATACGCAGCGCTTCCATATCGTAAGCACACAGCCTATACAGTATGTTTTTTTGTAATATTTCATCCATAAAGAAATATTTTTCTTTGCAATCTGTAGGTGGTAAGTGTGAAATTGCAGCTACAGTTTGCAACACAGCACATGAGGAATCAGGGGAATTTATCACTCTTACTAATAACTCGCCTAATAACATATTTAGTATGTATTTGCAGATTAATGGAGTGAAAGTAATACGAGCTTAAATCTTAGCAAATCTCTATTTTCACAGCTTCTGTTTGCTGGTGTACGTCAGCATCTTGCACAGGTATTGGAGGAGTATGTTAATTTCAGGACTGAAATGCATGACTGTGACATAAGCGTCTAATTAGGGTTGAAGCCAGCAGGTGATCGTTTGTAACTTCTTTACATTATCTTATATTCTGCTGCTACAAAATTCTAGTTAAAGTCATTTTCTGCTGTCAAGAAAAGGAGTCCTGACAAATAATGTACATTAATCTATAATACCTAATTATCTGTACTGATTGTCAGAGTATATGCAAATGTTGTCATCTACATTTGTGGATCCTAAATTGCTCATACTATATAGATAAAAGCATTAAGAAATATTAGGAATATTTCAGACATTTACCTTCGATGTGCACAAAAAACAGGATGTAAATATAACCCACGGAAGACTACAAACACAGCAGTTTGCTAACAAATGCAACATTCTTTGCATTATTTTAACACTTTAAAAAGGTTGTCCACTACTAGGACTATCCCTTCTGAATACAATTGTTTTCCCCAGTTAAAATAACAAACCCTGTACTGTACTGTACTGTATTTTACTGTACTGCAGCTTTTGGTGCAGTGCTGTCGGTGATGGTGATGACAGTGCTGTCGTTGATGATGCTGACAGCGATGGTGCTGTCGGTGATGGTGATGACAGTGCTGTCGGTGATGATGCTGACAGCGATGGTCCTGTCGGTGATGGTGATGACAGTGCTGTCGGTGATGATGCTGACAGCGATGGTGCTGTCGGTGATGGTGATGACAGTGCTGTCGGTGATAATGCTGACAGCGATGGTGCTGTCGGTGATGGTGATGACAGTGCTGTCGGTGATGATGCTGACAGCGATGGTGCTGTCGGTGATGGTGATGACAGTGCTGTTGGTGATGCTGGTTTGGGGTTCATGTAACATTGTGAAGTCGCATGAACCCAATCACCACTGGCTTCCTTCCCCACGTCTTCAGACCAAATGATCTATCAACAGGAAATGAGCACTGCGGTTGCAACTCACTTTCTGTCAATTGCTCGTTTAGTCTGAAGGCGTGGAGAAGGAAGCCGGCGATGATTGGACATCCTGAGTCAGCGCCAATATTTTCATTGAAGCCAGTGTTGTAATTACACTTGAATCTCCCTCCTTTATAAAGTTTCTGCATCCTCACTGCACTGTATGAATGCAAAATCTCTGTAAAATTGAAAACTATTCAAGTGTATTCACAGCGCTTGCTCATATGGAGGATGTAAGGACTAACACAGTTGATGGGAGCATAACATTTGCAATGAATATACTTGGACTGTCTTTTCTCCTTACAACTTATTTGCACAACTCAGTCCAATTAGCATTCACAAAACTACCCTGCACTGTCTAGCCTAACGCCACGTTGCTCTTACAAAGTGCAACATCAGCAGGATAAAGGTTTACTGCGCAGGTGCTGGAATCTCTTTCAGCTCTTGCGCAGTGGAAGCACAGTGGAGGAAAGTGGGCTTGCTTGAGAGTGAGCATAAAATAACGTTCAGTTGTGACGTTATGAATAGACTCCAGACAGGTGATCTCTAGTCAGGGTGTGAACAGCTCCTCCAAAATCAAGACAGAGCTATTCATATGCCATGCTTGGTATCTAGGCAACAGTGCAGAATGTTGACATTGAGTAAATTGCATACTGTTAGCATTCTGCAGCCTAGAATCAAACATAAATTATGCAAAAATTCAGGACAACCCCTTTCATGACCAGTCATATTTTTTCATATTTTTTATCCTTAAACCAGTTAGTCATGCTGTACAAAATACCGTATATACTCGCGTATAAGCCGAGTTTTTCAGCCCAAAAATTGGGCTGAAAAGTACCCCCCTCGGCTTATACGCGAGTCAGTGCTGTATACCGATGTATACATCGGTACATACCGATGTATACATCGGTATACAGCAGCCCCCGCATCCCCAGTAATCCAGGGCCCCCCCAGCGTCTCTCCGGTCACCTGAAAAGCAAACTATACTTATCAGTCCGCTGTCTGCGCCCGCTCGCCTCTGCCGTCTGCGTTCCTCCATCTTCATGCGGCGTCTTCCGGTTTCCTGTGCTCGTCGCAGGGAATGATGTCATTCCCTGCGACGAGCACAGGAAACCGGAAGACGCCGCATGAAGATGGAGGATCGCAGACGGCAGAGGCGAGCGGGCGCGGACAGCGGACACTGATACTACCACTGGGGCTGTATATTCCACTGGGGCTGTATATACTGCTGGGGCCCTGTATACTACCGCTGGGGCTGCAATCTACTACCACTGGGGCTGTATATACTACCACTGGGGCTGTATATACTACCACTGGGGCTGTATATACTGCTGGGGCCCTGTATACTACCGCTGGGGCTGCAATCTACTACCACTGGGGCTGTATATACTACCACTGGGGCTGTATATACTACCACTGGGGCTGTATATACCACTGGGGCTGTATATACTGCTGGGGCCCTGTATACTACCGCTGGGGCTGCAATCTACTACCACTGGGGCTGTATATACTACCACTGGGGCTGTATATACCACTGGGGCTGTATATACTGCTGGGGCCCTGTATACTACCGCTGGGGCTGCAATCTACTACCACTGGGGCTGTATATACTACCACTGGGGCTGTATATACTACCACTGGGGCTGTATATACCTGTGGGGCTGCTGTATACTACACTGGGGCTGTATATACCTGTGGGAATGCTGTATACTACCACTGGGGCTGTATATACCTGTGGGGCTGCTGTATACTACACTGGGGCTATATATACCTCTGGGGCTGCTGTATACTACCACTGGGGCTGTATATACCTGTGGGGCTGCTGTATACTACAATGGGGCTATATATACCTCTGGGGCTGCTGTATACTACCAATGGGGCTGTATATACCTCTGAGGCTGCTGTATACTACCACTGGGGCTGCTGTATATACCTTTGGAGCTGCTGTATACTACCTCTGGGGCTGCTGTATACTACCACTGGGGCTGCTGTATACTACCACTGGGGCTGCTGTATACTACCACTGGGGCTGCTGTATATACCTTTGGGGCTGCTGTATACTACTTCTGGGGCTGCTGTATACTACCTCTGGGGATGCTGTATACTACCACTGGGGCTGTATATACCTCTGGGGATGCTGTATACTACCACTGGGGCTGTATATACCTCTGGGGCTGCTGTATACTAACTACTGGAGCTGCTGCTGTATATACCACTGGGGCTGCTGCTGTATACTACCACTGGGGAGGCTGCTGTATACTACCATTGGGGAGCCTGTATACCACACTGCTGGGGGCTGTATACCTGTGCTGGAGTCCACCCTCAGCTTATACACGAGTCAATAGGTTTTCCCAGGTTTTGGGGGCAAAAGTAGGGGGGTCGGCTTATACACGGTTCGGCTTATACACGAGTATATACGGTACTTAATAAGTAACATTTTCCATAGGTCTACTTTACTTATCTGCATCATATTTTAACCCCTTCCCGACATAGGACGTTGTGCAACGTCCTGTGTTTCTGCCCGTTCCCGACACAGGACGTTGCACAACGTCCTGGCAGATTTGAGCTCCTGCACCCCCTGTGAGCCGGGTCGCTCAGGTGTCACAGATGCTGCTGCTCTGTGACAACCTGCAGATGACCCCACAGGGGGTGGATTAACCCCCCCGTGCCCAGGACCCCTCCAATCGGCAGTTTAAAAGTGAAACTGCCGATCGGAGGGAATCACAGGGATTCACCCCTCCAGATCTGATTGGAGCTCTCCAATCAGATCTGGAGGGGCGGATCGGCAAGTGCCTACCCCTCCTCAGCCCCCTCCAGCTCCAGGACTCTCCAGGACTGTCCAGGGCCCCCCCGCCGTCCCCCCAACCGCCCGCCCCCCTCTATTACAATGTATGTGCCGGCGGGCTGCACCCGCGTGCGCCCGCCAGCAACACTGCCTGGTCCCCTGCTCCACTGCTCCCCCCAGGCTGCCCCCACCTCCGGGCCCTGTGCCTGGCCCCCCTCCTCACCTCCTGCGGCGGGCTGCACACTTCCGTGCACCCGCCGCTGCTGCCGCCGCCGCCGCTGCCGCTGCTGCAGCTCCTCCTTCTCTGCCCGGTCTGTGGCCCGCCTCCTCTCCCGGCCTCCTCCTGCTCATCGGTGGAACGAGGGAGGTAAGTATGTATGTGTATGTATGCATGTATGTGTATGTATGCATGTATGTGTATGTATGCATGCATGTGTATGTATGCATGCATGTGTATGTATGCATGCATGTGTGTGTATGCATGCATGTGTGTGTATGCATGCATGTGTGTATGCATGCATGTGTGTGTATGCATGTGTGTATGCATGCATGTGTGTGTATGCATGCATGTGTGTGTATGTATGCATGCATGTGTATGTATGCATGCATGTGTGTGTATGCATGCATGTGTGTGTATGCATGCATGTGTGTGTATGCATGCATGTGTATGTATGCATGCATGTGTATGTATGCATGCATGCATGCATGTATGTGTATGTATGTATATCTATGTATGTATGTATGTGTATGTATCCATGTATGTATGTATGTGTATGTATGTGTGTATGTATGTATGTGTATGTTTGTATCTATGTATGTGTATGTATGTATGTATGTGTATGTATCTATGTATGTATGTATGTATGAATGAATGAATGAATTGATGGTGGGTGAATGGATAGGGGGTGCATGCGTGGACGTGAGCGTACATGAGCGTGCGTGGACGTGAGTGTGCGTAGACGTGTGCGTGCGTAGACGTGTGCGTGTGTGGACATGTGTGTGGACGTGTGCGTGCATAGATGTGTGTGTGCATAGACGTGTGCGTGCGTGGATGTGTGCATAGATGGATGTGTGCATAGACGTGTGCGTGTGTGGACATGTGTGTGGACGTGTGCGTGCATAGATGTGTGTGTGCATAGACGTGTGCGTGCGTGGATGATGGGTGCATAGGTGGATGGATGGGTGCAACAAGGGATCAAGTGTCCTCTTGTTGTAGTCTCTGGGATCATAGTCATGGTGCACTGTATGACAGATCATTGTCATACAGTGCACCATAACTCTGACCCCAGAGACTGTAAGAAGAGGACACTTCATCCCTTGCTGCAGTCTCTGGATTGACCAGAGGCGATCGAGCGTCGTGGGACCTTCGTTGTGGACTACGTCGGAGGCGATCATGCGTCATGGGACCTTCGTTGTGGACTACGTCATAGGCGATCGAGCGTCGTGGGACCTTCGTTGTGGACTACGTCGGATCTTTATAATAAAGATGGAGTCCGAATTTTGTTTGTGTTTTTTTTTCAAATAAAAAGATTTTTCTCTGTGTGTATTTTCTGACTATTTACCAGAGATTCCTAATGGCGGGTCTAACATTGGCCCTATATTATGAATCTCGGGCTTAGTGCCAGCTGACAATAAAAAGCTGGCATTAAGCCCTTTATTACCCAGTTTGCCACCGGCACCAGGGCAGCTGGAAGAGTCTGGGTACAGCGCCAGAAAATGGCGCTTCAATGAATGCGCCATTTTCTGGGGCGGCTGCGGGCTGCAATTCGCAGCATGGGGGGCCCAGAACGCTTGGGCCTCTCCATGCTGCGGATTCCAGCCCCCAGCTGCCTAGTTGTACCTGGCTGGACCAAAAATATGGCGGAGCCCCATGTCATTTTTTTTCTAAAATTAGTTCTAGAAGAAAAAAAAGGGCTTTGCTGTATTTTTGGTGGCCAGCCAGGTACAACAAGGCAGCTGGGGGTTGGTGGCAATCCGTAGCTGCCAAGTTGTACCTGGCTGGACCAAAAATATGGCGGAGCCCCACGCCATTTTTTTTCTAGAATTAGTCCTAGAAAAAAAATAAAAATGGGCTTTGCTGTATTTTTGGTTGCCAGCCAGGTACAATGAGGCAGCTGGGGGTTGCTGGCAGTCCGTAGCTGCCAAGTTGTACCTGGCTGGACCAAAAATATGGCGGAGCCCTACGCCATTTTTTTTCTAAAATTAGTCCTAGAAAAAAAAAGCTTCGCTGTATTTAGATGCATAGTGAACACTTTGAACCCCCAGGTGCTTCACAAATTGATCCGTAAAAATGAAAAAAGAAAATTTGTGTGAAAACAAATGTACTTTTTCCTTACGGATCAATTTGTGAAGCACCTGGGGGATCAAAGTGCTCACTATGCATCTAGATGCATTCCTTGGGGGGTCTAGTTTCCAAAATGGGGTCATTTGTGGGGAGCTCCAATGTTTGGGCACACAGGGGCTCTCCATACACGACATGGTGTCCGCTAATGATTCCAATAGTTAGCGGACACAATGTCGCGTATGGAGAGCCCCTGTGTGCCTAAACATTGGAGCTCCCCTACAAGTGACCCCATTTTGGAAACTAGACCCCCCAAGGAACATATCTAGATGCATAGTGAGCACTTTGAACCCCCAGGTGCTTCACAAATTGATCCGTAAAAATGAAAAAAGAAAATTTGTGTGAAAACAAATGTACTTTTTCCTTCTTACGGATCAATTTGTGAAGCACCTGGGGGATCATAGTGCTCACTATGCATCTAGATGCATTCCTTGGGGGGTCTAGTTTCCAAAATGGGGTCATTTGTGGGGGAGCTTTAATGTTTGGGCACACAGGGGCTCTCCATACACGACATGGTGTCCGCTAATGATTCCAATAGTTAGCGGACACCATGTCGGGTATGGAGAGCCCCTGTGTGCCTAAACATTGGAGCTCCCCTACAAGTGACCCCATTTTGGAAACTAGACCCCCCAAGGAACATATCTAGATGCATAGTGAGCACTTTGAACCCCCAGGTGCTTCACAAATTGATCCGTAAAATGAAAAAAGAAAATTTGTGTGAAAACAAATGTACTTTTTCCTTCTTACGGATCAATTTGTGAAGCACCTGGGGGTTCAAAGTGCTCACTATGCATCTAGATACATACCTTGGGGGGTCTAGTTTCCAAAATGAGGTCACTTGTGGGGTAGCTCAAATGTTTGGGTACACATGGGCTCTCCATACGCGACATGGTGTCCGCTAACAATTCCAATAGTTAGCGGACACCATGTCGCGTATGGAGAGCCCCTGTGTGCCTAAACATTGGAGCTCCCCCACAAGTGACCCCATTTTGGAAACTAGACCTCCCAGGGAACGTATCTAGATTAGTTGTGAACATTTTGAACCCCCAGGTGCTTCACAAATTCATCTGTAAAATTGAATAAGTACTTTTTTTCCACAAAAAAATTCTTTTTTTATTTTTACAGATTATTTTGTGAAGCTCCGGGGTGTTCAAAATGCTCACCACCCATCTAGCTAAGTTCCCTGGGGGGTCTAGTTTCCAAAATGGGGTCACTTGTGGGGGAGCTACAATGTTTAGGCACACAGGGGCTCTCCAAACGCGACATGGTGTCCGCTAACAATTGGAGCTAATTTTTCAGTCAAATTGTTAGCGGACACTATGTCGCGTTTGGAGAGCCCCTGTGTGCCTAAACATTGGAGCTCCCTCACAAGTGACCCCATTTTGGAAACTAGAGCCCCCAGGGAACTTATATAGATGTGTGGTGAGCATTTTGAACCCCCAGGAGCTTCACAAATTCATCCGTAAAAATGAAAAAGTACTTTTTTTTCCATAAACATTTTCTTTTTTCATTTTTACAGATTAATTTGTGAAGCACTAGGGTATTCAAAATGCTCACCACCCATCTAGGTAAGTTCCCTGGGGGGTCTAGTTTCCAAAATGGGGTCACTTGTGGGGGAGCTCCAATGTTTAGGCACACAGGGGCTCTCCAAATGCAACATGGTGTCCGAAAACAATTTGACTAAAAAATCAGCTCAAATTGTTAGCGGACACCATGTCGCGTTTGGAGAGCCCCTGTGTGCCTACACATTGGAGATCCCCCACAAGTGACCCCATTTTGGAAATTAGACCCCCCAGGGAATTTATCTAGATGGGTGGTGAGCATTTTGAACCCCCAGGTGCTTCACAAATTCATCCGTAAAAATGAAAAAGTACTTTTTTTTCTACAAAATGTTTTTTTTTCATTATAAAAGATTAATTTGTGAAGCACTGGGGTATTCAAAATGCTCACCACCCATCTAGATAAGTTCCCTGGGGGGTCTAGTTTCCAAAATGGGGTCACTTGTGGGGGAGCTCCAATGTTTAGGCACACAGGGGCTCTCCAAATGCAACATGGTGTCCGCTAACAATTTGACTGAAAAATCAGCTCAAATTGTTAGCGGACACCATGTCGCGTTTGGAGAGCCCCTGTGTGCCTACACATTGGAGCTCCCCCACAGTGACCCCATTTTGGAAACTAGACCCCCAGGGAATTTATCTAGATGGGTGGTGAGCATTTTGAACCCCCAGGTGCTTCACAAATTCATCCGTAAAAATGAAAAAGTACTTTTTTTTCTACAAAATTTTTTTTTTTCATTATAAAAGATTAATTTGTGAAGCACTGGGGTATTCAAAATGCTCACCACCCATCTAGATAAGTTCCCTGGGGGTCTAGTTTCCAAAATGGGGTCACTTGTGGGGGAGCTCCAATGTTTAGGCACACAGGGGCTCTCCAAATGCAACATGGTGTCCGCTAACAATTTGACTGAAAAATCAGCTCAAATTGTTAGCGGACACCATGTCGCGTTTGGAGAGCCCCTGTGTGCCTACACATTGGAGCTCCCCCACAAGTGACCCCATTTTGGAAACTAGACCCCCCAGGGAATTTATCTAGATGGGTGGTGAGCATTTTGAACCCCCAGGTGCTTCACAAATTCATCCGTAAAAATGAAAAAGTACTTTTTTTTCTACAAAAATTTTCTTTTAGCCTAAACTTTTTCATTTTCACATGGGGAACAGGATAAAATGGATGCTAAAAATTGTTGGGCAATTTCTCCTGAGTACACCGATACCTCATATGTGGTCATAAACCACTGTTTGGGCACACAGCAGGGCTCAGAAGGGAAGGAGCGCCATTTGACTTTTTGAACGGAAAATTAGCTCCAAAAGTCAAATTGCCCTCCCTCCCTTCTGAGCCCTGCCCTGCGCCCAAACAGTGGTTTATGACCACATATGAGATATCGATGTACTCAGGAGAAATTGCCCAACAATTTTTAGGATCCATTTTATCCTGTTGCCCATGTGAAAATGAAAGAATTGAGGCTAAAAGAACATTTTTGTTGGAAAAATTAAAATTACCATTTTTTCCTTCCACTTTGCTTTAGTTCCGTGAAGCACCTGAAGGGTTAATAATCTTCTTGAATGTAGTTTTGAGTAGCTTGAGGGGTGCAGTTTTTGAAATGGTGTCACTTTTGGGTGTTTTCTGTCATGTAAACCCCTCAAAGGGACTTCAAATGTGATGTGGTCACAAAAAAAAATGGTTTTGTAAATTTTGCTGGAAAAATGAAAAATTGCTAATGAACTTTGAACCCTTATAACGTCCAAACAAAAAATTTTTTTTTTCCCAAAATTGTGCTGATGTAAAGTAGACATGTGGGAAATGTTATTTATTAACTATTTTGTGGCACATACCTCTCTGGTTTAGCAGAATAAAAATTCATAATTTGAAAATTGCAAAATTTTCAAAAATTTTGCCAAATTTTTAATTTTTTCACCAATAATCGCAAAAATTATCGACCTAAATTTAATACTAACATGAAGCCCAATATGTCACGAAAAAACAATCTCAGAATCGCTCGGATCCAATGAAGCGTTCCAGAGATATTACCCCATAAAGGGACACTGGTCAGAATTGACAAAAATGGCCTGGTCATTAGGGTCAAAATAGGCCCGGGGGTGAAGGGGTTAAATGCCATTTTATTTTATCAGGATTTTATAAGGGTTAATAGTTTAACAGCAGTTTCTCATTTTTTCAAGATATTTACAAAACTTGTTTCTTTAGGGACCGATGCAGATTTTAATAGATTTTGAGGGGCCCACATATTGGAACTTGCCCATAAGTAATACCATTTTAAAAAAATGTTAACCCTTCAGGAGGTACACAGTAAGTAATGTAAAGTGGAATGAAACATAAAAGCAATCATTTTTACTCTAAAATGTTGCATTAGCCCCAATTTTTTCCCTTCTACTAATGCTTGGAGCTGAAATCCTTCACCATGATTCATGTGTCGATTGTCTACTTCTTCCTGGTGTATGACAAGCAGATATAAGAAACGTGTGTCTGGGTGAAGGGCTGCAACAGTGTTCACAGTGGTGAGTCACTATACTTACATTAGGTATGCTTGACATAGTTAGTTATTACTGATTTATTCTTAGAACTATTTAGAAATATGCTGTCTTCAACCACTAAACTATAATTCCACAAGCTATTGTGTCAAACGCAGTACCCATACAACTTTTCTGACTAAGTTGACACCATTTGTTCACTTAGCAAATATTGCAATTATTTGCACTGTATTGCTTGGTTTTGGGATTTTTTAGGTTGTCATGGTTTAGGCAGCATGTATTATACTTATCCTACTTCTAATGTTCTGCTATGAGTATTTTATATATAGGTATACTCTAACTCTGCTGCCATAGACTTTTTGTACTTGGTGCTTCTACCCCTACACTAAGGCAGCCTTTTATATATCTTTTGGTCATTTTTATATCAATAAAATGTGTTATTTTTAACTACTATACAGTTCTCTTCTATTGTTGGGACTCGCATACATGTTTATCTGTGTGATTGATCTTATTTGAGAAAAGCTTTAATACCTCTTGAGACCCCTAATCCAAACCGAAACAAGTAGAAAAGCTTGGAAAAAGGATGTATTTTAAATCTATGGACTGAAATGCGTTGCAATGGACCATAGCTGCTCACAAGCTGCAGCAATGTGGTTTTAGAATTTTTATAATGTTCCAATTTTTTGTATTTTTTTAACCATGTTGGCGCAATAAATAACATTTTGAATCTTATGCTGAGTTTGAGAGCTGGATTTCCCTTTTACTATCAGTAGATTTGGTTTATTATATTTATGCTATTGTCACCCAACTATACACATCACCTCCTGATATCACCCCTGCATTACTACAAAATACCATTGATTGTCCACTGCCCCTAACATCATGTCCTCTGTCTATTTTAAACTGAATCTGTCAAAAACTGAGCTTCTTCTGTGTCCTCATTTTACTAACTTACCTATACATGTAAATGGAATTTCCATGTGTGGTTCTACCATAGCTGCTGTGCTTGGGTTATATTTGACTCAAATCATTCATTCCCTATATCCAATCTCTTAGGGCGGCTTCACACCACGGTGTGATCAGGTCCAGGGCTGTCCAGGGTAACCCTGACAGCCCCGGACCCAATTATCACACTGTGTAGCCCTATGGAGCCAGATGGCAGCTATCTGCCATCCGGTTTCCATCTCTCCGGGAGAATCTGGGTGTGTTCGAATTTTTCTCCCGGACACAAAAACATTGCTTGCAATGTTTTTGTGTCCGGGGAGAAAAATCTCCCCAAATTGGCTTCTCTTGGATCCTCCTGGATCCAGTGCAATCTGACGCTCCCTAACATGAGAGCCTATGGGGCTGGATTGCCCTGACCCGGGAGGATCCGGAAACCGGACACCTGCGGCTGCACGCTGATGTAATTTCAAGACCGCAGCTAGCTCCCCGCGAGCCGTGGTCCTGAATTATCAGCAGCGGCAGCTGCTTCCGGCTGCACACCGGACTGGAGGGCATATTAGCCCTCCGGTTCTGAGTGCTGATCTGGTCCGGGGCTGTAAGGTTAATACCTGACAGCCCCGGGCCTGATCACACCGTGGTGTGAAGCTGCCTTTACTCGCTCTTGTCACTGCACCTCAAAAACACATCTAGATATAAACCTTCTATTGCTTTTGAGTCTGCAAAATCTGTTGCTTACTCTTGCCAGGGCTACTGTAATTTTCTATTAATTGGTCTTTCAATTAGTCATCTCTCCCCTCTCCAAACCATGATGAACACAGCAGTCAGTATCATATTTTTGTCCAAGGTCTAAACGGGTCGTGCCAGCATGTGTCAGTCTTCGCATTGTTTGCCCTTCCACTACAGAATCCAATATAAACTTAACATTCTTACACACAACACTCTCCACTGTTCTACACCACACTACTTGAGATGTACAAACCTTTGGGTTCGGGCTATACAGTCAAACTTTTAGGCGCAAGGTTTGTGGCTCCAAACTTGACCTGATCCTTAAAGGAAGTCACTGATTGGCAGTTTAGCTCTCTGCCCACATACAGCTAACCATAAGAAAAACACTTCCGGGATTATGAGGGTGGTGCTTTTTTTTTTTTAATAATTAATTTTGGGCACATACTACACCCAAAAATTGTGCTTTTAAACTCTGTATGAGCTGATCAAACACTGCATACGGCTCACACTGGGCCAAGCACCAAATGTACCCAACAACAGCGAACTCTGAACATGAACAGGTTTTTTTTAACAACGGGAATTTCGTCAACCTAAACTAAACCAAACCTCAAACGTTTGCTCATCTCTGACCGCTTTTTTTTTGCGGCCGCACCAGCTGCAAGTGCCAAAACCGCACTTGGCGCACCTGCCGCAATCCCGCATATACATTGTATGGGGCTTGCCGCAACTGTGCCGCAACCGTGCCGCAAGTGCAGCCGGTATGCGGTAATAACGGCAGATGGGGTTTTTTCACCGCATCTGCCGCGATTTGAAAAAAACGCTGATGTGAAAGCAGCCTTACTCTGTAACGTCATCTTGTTTGTACAAGTTCCCTCTGAATTGGAAAATTCCATGGAATATATGGTTCTATAGAATTAAAAATGTTATTACTATTATTATATACAAATCTCATAAAACATGAGTGTTATTTCTTGATTTATTGGGCATATGGCTTTTTTTTCAAAAACCACCATGCTTTCTTTTTCTATGTATAATTTGAAAAACAAAACTATTAAAATGTAATGAACTGCATGTGATATTTTAAAAAAATATATACTGTTTTATAAGTTGTTTTTTTATTACTCTTCTAAAAATACCAGATGAAAAACTGGGTAAGATTTGTTGAAGAGTACTTGTAAAAAGAAAAAAACAGTATGTACTTGCTGGCCACTGTGCTAATCTGTAAATACTATGTTAAACCTATGCAGGTTTCTAACTGGATATTTGGCTGCAGGGAGAATATGAAATTACAGTCAGGGTCAAAAATGTTGGCACCTTGAAATTATTCCAGAAAATGAAGGATTTCTCCCAGAAAATTATTGCAATCACATGTTTTGTTAGATACAGTATGTGTTTATTTTCTTTGTGTGTATTGGAATAAAACAGAAACAAAAATGGGAAGAAATGGCAAGTTGTACATAATTTCACACAAAACTCCAAAAATGGACAAGACAAAATTGTTGACATACTCATCTGAATATTTGGTTGCACACCCTTTTGAATAAATAACTGAAATAAATCTTTCCATGTAAACTTTATCAAGCTTCTCATACCTCTCGAATGGAGTTTTGGACCACTCCTTTTTGCAAACTGCTCCAGGTTTCTGGTGTTTGAATGCTGCTTTCACCCAACTGCAATTTTACGATCTCTCCACAGGTGTTCAATAAGATTTAGATCCAGGCTCATTGCTGGCCACTTCTGAACTCTCCAGTGCTTTGTTTCCATCCATTTCTGGGTGCTTCATAAAGTATGTTTGGGGTTATGGCCTGCTGGAAGACCCATAACCTAGGACTAGTGATGAGTGAATACTAAAATATTCGGGTTTTGGTTAAATTTGCCATGAATGATTCCAGTATTGATCACAAATAACAAACATAATTGAAGTCAACGTGGAACTCGAGCATTCTTCTGGATGATTTCCAGAAAATGCTCGAGTTCCCATTGACTTGCATTAGGTTTGTCATTATTATTATTATTATTATTTATTTATATAGCGCCATTATATTCCATGGCGCTTTACATGCTAAAAGGGCAGACTAGGACAAGTAACATAGTAACAATACAAGTAACAATAAATGTTGACAATTCGGTTGTACAGATACAAGAGGGGAGAAATCCTGTCCGCGAAGGCTCACAGTCTACGAGGGGTGGGTGGGGATACAGTGGGAGGGGGAATTCCAGTCGTGAGGCGGTGTGGTGGACCGGGTCTTATTGCAGGTGGTAGGCTTAGCGGAAGAGGTGGGTCTTCAGGCTTCTTTTGAAGGTTCCCAGGATAGGAGAATGTCTGATGTGTTGGGGCAGAGAGTTCCAGAGTATAGGTGAAGCACGGGAGAAATCCTGTATTTGGTTGTGCGAAGAGGAGATGAGGGGGGAGTAGAGGAGAAGCTCTTGGGAGGATCGCAGGTTGCGTGAGGGTAGGTATCGGGAGACCATGTCAGAGATGTATGGAGGGGACAGGTTGTGAATGGCTTTGTATGTCATGGTTAATGTTTTAAACCGGGATCTCTGGGAAGTAGGGAGCCAGTGAAGGGCTTGGCAGAGGGGGGAAACAGGGGAGTATCGGAGAGACAGATGGATTAGGTGGGCAGCGGAGTTCAAGATAGATTGGAGAGGTGCAAAGGAGGTATTGGGGAGGCCAGTGAGCAGGAGGTTGCAGTAATCGAGGTGGGAGATGATGAGAGCGTGTATAAGGGTTTTAGCAGTGTCGTGGTCAAGGAAAGTGCGAATCCTATAGATGTTTTTGAGCTGGAGACGGCAGGAGGTGGCGAGGGCCTGGATATGGGGCTTGAAGGAGAGGGAAGAGTCAAGGATAACCCCGAGGCACTTGGCATGGGGGACTGGAGAGAGAGAGCAGTCGTTGACGATGATGGATAGGTCAGGTAGTGAGGGGGAGCGTCTTGGGGGGAAGACTATGAACTCGGTTTTGTCCATGTTCAGCTTAAGGAAGCGAGCAGAGAAGAAGCATGAGATGGCGGACAGGCAGCGTGGAATTTTGGATAGAAGGGAGGCAATGTCAGGACCAGACAGGTAGATTTGGGTGTCGTCGGCGTAGAGGTGATATTGGAGGCCATGGGACTCAAAGAGTTGTCCTAGGCCAAGAGTGTAGATTGAGAACAGTAATGGTCCAAGAACCGAGCCCTGGGGGACCCCGACAGATAGGGGGTAGGGCGAGGAGGATGTGTGGGAGTGGGTGACGCTGAAGGTGCGGTCCGTTAAGTATGAGGAGATCCAAGAGAGGGCAAGGTCCGTGATGCCAAGAGATTCCAGGATCTGTAGCAGAAGGGAGTGGTCAACAGTGTTGAAGGCGGCGGACAGGTCGAGGAGGAGGAGAACAGAGTAGTGGCGCTTGCTTTTGGCAGTCAGTAGGTCATTTGTGACTTTGGTCAGGGCTGTTTGAGTTGAGTGGAGGGGTCAGAAGCCAGATTGCAGGCGGTCAAAGAGGGAGCAGGAGGAGAGGTGAGAGGACAGCTCAGAGTGGACATGCTGTTCAAGTAGTTTAGAGGCGAAAGGGAGAAGAGATATAGGGCGGTAGTTGGAGACAGTTGTGGGATCGAGGGAGGGTTTTTTGAGGATGGGTGTGATCAAGGCGTGTTTGAAGGGGAAGGTGCCAGTGGTAAGTGATAGGTTGAAAAGATGAGTTAGGGCTGGGATGATAACGGAGGTGAGGTTGGGAATGAGGTGGGATGGGAGTGGGTCGTGGGCGCTGGTGGTGAGGTGTGATTTTGACAGGAGGGAGGAGAGCTGGTCTTCAGTTATGGGGGGGAAGCAGTTGATGGAAGTAGAGGGCAGTATAGGTGAGAGGGGAGGCTGTGGGGACAGTGGATCAAAGCTGTCTCTGATTCTGTCAATCTTTTCTTTGAAGAAGGAGGCAAAGTCTTCTGCAGAGATAAGGGGAGAGGGAGGGGGAGCAGGCGGGCGGAGTAAGGAATTGAAGGTTTTGAAAAGTTGCTTGGGATTGTTGGACAGGGAGGTTATTAGGGATTGTTATTAGGGATTGTCATTGGTGATGAATACTGGAATAGTTCATGGTATTTTGTACAAATAACTTAAACCCAAATTTTTTTGTATTTGTTCATCACTACCTAGGACACCAATTCAGCTTTCTGACACAGGGCACTACATTGCGATCCAAAATCCTTCGTTAATCTTTAGATTTCATGATGTTTTGCTCACTGTCAAAGCAGAAAGACAATCCAAAACATCTTTGCACATATACAGTATTTCACTATAGGTACCGTGTTCTTTTCTTTGTAAGCCTCATTTAATTTGTGGTAAACCGTAGAATTAGCTGCTTTATCAAAAATCTCCATCTTGGTCTCCTTTGTCCACAAAACGCTTTCCCAGATGGAGTTTTAATTATTCAGGTACATTTTGGTAAACTACTGTCTAAATTTTGTATATCTCTTTGTCAGCAGTGGGGTCCTATGGGTCTCTTGCCATAACATTTCATTTTATTCAAATGTCAAATGATAGCTCACACTGACATTGATACAACCTGAGCCTGTAGGACAGATTGAATTTCTTTGGAACCTGATTGGGGCTGCTTATCTACCATCTAGACTATCCTGCGTTGAAACATTTCATCAATTCTGATCATGGGTTAAAAAAATTCTTGACTATGTTGTACACTGTGGACTAAGGAACATCAAAATATCTGGATACGGACTTGCCTGTAACCTTGAGATTGTTGATATTTTTATCCAAATTTGTCTCTCAAGCATTTATGAGCAAGCACTAAAGTGCTTGGGTATTCAGTTCTTGAACCAAGCAGGCTCGATTCAAGAAACAAGTATAATGAAAGTCAATTTAAGATATACATCCCGCTCTCCGCCTATATGCAGCCATCCAAAAACAGAGTATTTACAGGAAGGGTGGGCATTTTTTATTACACACAGCATCTGCTTTTACCCTTATGGCCGGTTTACACGTCGCGATATCGTAGTACGATTTCAATCAAAAGTCACGTGGTTCAATCGTCGGAGCCGAAATCGTGCCTGCGTTGTATGGTGTGAACGTCCAATACGATGCAGGCACGATGTCAATGCGATATCGGGGATTGAATGAGCGTGCTATTCAATGCTCCGATATTGCATAGCGATTGAAGCCGGATCGTGCTGTGTAAACGCCCAACTACGATGCGATTTGAAACGTCACCCATTCACTCCCATGTTAAGTATGCGATCCTGGGTTGGGAGGCGGAGACATCGCACGGACGTTGTATTCCGATATCGCAGCGTGTAAACATTCAATGCGATGCGGGAGGAACGTGCACTAATTGCGCGCTCCCGCGCCATTGAACTGCGATATCGGATCGCGATTGAAGCGTGTAAAGCCACCTTTAGTGAGAGCCGTTTGGAGAAAGCAAGCAATTATCACTGGTGTGCTGGTTGCCATCATTCAATTTAGGGAGCTGGTTCTTTGTGTCAGATCATTCAAGAATGAAATATTTCAACATGTCCGATACTCGGCAAAGTATCGAGCACACCCAAGCACCCTAATACTGAATCGATTATCGAAATAGGAAGGAAAATACATCAATTCATCTAAGATAATATAAAACCAATAATTTTATTCCATTTTGATTATCTCTCAGTCTATGTGTGGTAAGTAAGGATGTTTTCATTCAAAAAGCGTAAGCAGCTATATTCCTGGGTTACGGATCTGTTTTAAAGCCTTTTTTTAATCATGATGGAATAAAATTATTGGTTTTATATTATCTTAGATGAGTTGCTGGATTTTACTTCTTATTTTGTCTAGTCTGGATCTCCTGCATCTGTTTTCCTTGCACCACCCAGATTTAATTGAAAACGATTTGATTCGGAATATCGGACTTGGAACATAAGATCAGAGGGGTGAGCTGAAAAAACATTTTTGTATTAATAGAGTATCGAGTAGTGTCGAGCACAGTCCTCAGACAGTTATTTTCTCTTTCTATTCTCCAAACTTAGTGAGGCACACACCAACACACAATGCAAAGAGTCAAATGGTGTGATTTTCATATTGCCCACACTTGTTAGTTGCCACAGGTGAGTTTGAACAATAATTTCATGCTTGAAACAAAGTTGTTTATGCATAATTTT
Organism: Allobates femoralis; assembly: GCA_033576535.1. Taxonomy (NCBI): domain Eukaryota; kingdom Metazoa; phylum Chordata; class Amphibia; order Anura; family Aromobatidae; genus Allobates; species Allobates femoralis. Next base: position 669,083,672 of record JARQOC010000003.1, on the reverse strand, counting down.
GGAAAGGTGTCAACTATTTTGACCTGTCCATTTTTGGAGTTTTTTGTGAAATTATGTCTCTGTGGTTTTTTTTGTGCAGTCCCAATACACACAAAGGAAATAAACATGTGTATAACAAAACATGTAATTGCAATAATTTTATGGGAAAAATATGTCATTTTCTGGAACAATTTCTAGGGTGTCCACACTTTTGGCCATGACTTCATATTCCACCTGCAGTTGCTCATTTGCAGTCAAGTGCATGATGCTAAGACGTAAGCAGTCACCACACTACATAATGAGCATGCTATAGTCATGCCCACTGATCCTTAAAGGGAACCTGTCAGCTCGAAAGACAAATGGAAGAGAGACAGGATAATGCAAAAACTCTCCATAGGTGATCGTTTCAACATTGCAGCTGGAATTGCTTGCCATTTCAGCACTGAACAGGGTAAGGATCTGTCTTATCATACAGTGTCACAACGTTTAAGAACATTTGGACTTTAAGCCCACTCTACAGTAACCAAACCTCTCATAAGCAGACAGAATCAAATGGCTAGACCCACCTTTGGTGAAGAGCATGTTCGCATCATGGGGCCGCCAATGCCAGTGGGGGATAGCGTGATCCCCTCTGTCCTGCCATAGATATCATTGTCAAAGTTGACAGTACAATCTAAAGGGTTAACAGTGCTGAGTGAATCGTTAACTACACATGTCAGCTGATCAGGTCATCTGACATGTGCAGGGAAGGATGCTAGCGCAGTGTGTGAATTCGCATCAAAGGGAGGGAACATGGCAATAGACTTACCACTTTGTTCTTGGCCCTGAAGGGATTAAGGGTTATCCTGACTCATTTTCTGAAGGCCCATCATGATTTCATTGATGTGGAGTGATACTTGTACGACATTGCACCAGGCATCCTAATCAGAAGAGGTGTTGAAGAGACTGGAAGGTAGACTAGACAGGGGTTTGCTAACTTCCTACTCAGTGGCCATGGACTACTGACATGACAGATGGATTAAGGTCTTGTGAATCTCTAAGGGAATGTTCACATGGGCATATAAAATAATCGCCACAATTTTCATCCTGAAAAATGGGATGATTTTTTTTGCTCACTTGTTGTCTGTCTGCAGTCCATGTGCTGTCCATGTACAATGTTTGTCTTTTTTACAGCAGCAGTTATTAATTTACTGTGGCATCCGATTTTTTTTCTTTCACCCATAAACCTGAATGGGTAGGGCTCATCTGATAAGAATAATCATGCATACTGCAATTTTTTTCATACGGATTCTGTCAAATGAGAGAAAAAATAACTACCATAGATTGTCTGCACTATCGAATAACATTGGTCTTAATGCAATCCATTTTTTCACCAATGGCACTTGTATCAAAAACATGATTGTTTGCACGAGGCTTAATACTGATATATTAATGTGCTTTTTATCTCTTTTTACAGAATATGACAGAATGTAGATTTGAACAATGTGAGACCTGTAGAGTACTTTCATATTTATAGTCTATAGTCTTGAAAATAACATGTACAGTATTTAATTAGTTTTGAAAAAAAAATCAGAGAACATTTGGCATTGTGAAGTGCAACTTAATTACTATGCTTTGAAATGAAAGTTTTATATCAACTGGAAATACCTGGAAATAGTTGATAATTACTGCTTGTAATTAGTTTTCATCTTTATGCATTGTGGTATAAAGCAGTGGAACATAAATAAATATACTGATGTATTGAGACCCATGGTGGTATACAAGTATTACCTACAAGTATTAAAGGATATTCAGTTGGAAAGTATACAACTATGTAATTTTACGTTCATATGTTCGTAAAAATGTCATTTTTGTGAGATGGTAATTGCATTATAGCTTAATATTTGTGTTGCCTATAGCCATGTGTTTTCCATTTTCTTTGTCAGCATCTAGAAGTTCTAGAGATTGCTTTTAGAAACCAAATAAATATTGGACCAAATAATCATGCACCTTCCCAGCTTGATAATATCAGCTACCAGCTGTTTAGCTTACTTAGGCCACTTATCAAACATGGAGGGGGAACCTCACATAATTTTTTATTTATTTATTTATTTTCCAGAAGGAACTTGGTAATCAGATTTGCATCCAGGAGTCTTCCCCATTCTCTCCATTCCATTTGATGACTATAGTTTCCCACTGACTTCCTTTATTGTACTCGAATCGACCAGTCCATGCATCCGACTCGAATATTGATTACTCAAGCATTTTAATGCTTGCTCTTCATAATGCAAACAAGAATCTGCATTTGTATCCTTTGTTCTTAGCTGTAGTGCTCTGCGTTTGCCCGGGATAGTAACTAACTGTTCTTAGCTATACCAAAGACTTGATTCTGTCTGCTGGGATACACAGGCTGAAAGTGTAATGCAGGAGCTAAAATGTGAGCTCCTGGTGTAATACTGGGACTATGTGGGGGCACTGGATGTAATACCGGTCTATGTGTGGGCTCCAGGTGTAATACAGGGGCTATGTGTGGGCTCCTAGTGTAATACAAGATCTACGTGGGGCACTAATATAGCAGCTATGTGTGGGCTACTGGTGTAATACAGGGTCATATGTGTGGGCACAGGCTGTAATAGAGGGGCTATGTGTGAGCTCATGGTGTTCTACAGAGGCTATGTGAGGCCTCCTGTTGCAATAATGGGGACTGTGATGCAGCCTCCTGCTGTATACTGGGGACTGTGTGTGTTCTCCTGTTGTAATATGGGGGTTTGTGTGGCTTCCTGCTCTTTTACTGGGGGCTATGTGTGGCCTTCTGCTGTACCACGGGTCTATATATGTTCTCCTACTGAATACTCGGGGCTGTTTGTGGCCTTCTGCTGTATACTGTGGGCTGTGTGTGGCCTCATACTGCATAGTGGGAGCTGTGTGCAGCTCCTGCTGCTACTGGGTGCTGTATACTGGGCTGTATGCGCTCTTTGTTGGTATTGTAGCCTCCTGCTGTATACTGGGGGCTGGTGTGGCCTTCTGCTCTATACTGAGGGTTGCATACATGTACTCACCTGGAGAATCATACTACCAAGTTAAATTTACCATATAGGAAAATGGTAATAAAAACTAAAAAACCCTAAACCTATCATGTAATTGCACTTTTTTTTGCAATTTCCCTGCACTTGTTTTTTTCCTGTTTTCCAGCATACTATATGGTAAAATGAATGATTTCATTCAAAATTAACATGTCCTACAAAAAACAACCTCATTTGGCTATATGGAAAAAAAGACAAAATAGATATGTCTCTTGGAAGAAAGGGAGGGAAAATAAAGTGCAAGAATGGAAAGTGGCCCTAAGGTGACGGGTTTAAGTATATAGAGGTTTAGCTTTATTGTGCCTACACATTTTTTTACATATTTGGAGTATTGATTATTAGTGGTTTATGTTTTTTCTCTGGAATTAAGCATGGAGCCAGAGCATCTTTTGTTATTTGTGGCAGGTACACATGTACCGTTCACATGCCGATATTCCAATCAGTGTGTGCTGTCATCAGCGGAGCCTAGCTGTCACTTACACAATATTTTCACCCATTAATTATCTTTTGTAAAGCAGCAGGAGCTGAGCTAATGTGGAGCGTATCCTGCTGATAATATAATACTGACATGTTCTTACATATAATAATATGTCATCTATGAAAATGACACATATTGTACGTGTGCGCGTATTTAACCCCTTAGCATCAGAGTTAAAGCGACCTTCTACCTGCATCGTTAATATAACTGGTGCCCTCTTTTTAATATTTCCGGTGTAATTCTTCTCATTTCCAATCCTCTCTTAAAGAATATAAAATGATATTGCAGAGCTATTCTCACCAATGAAATTATACACATCCTAATAAGTGATGTATTTTTGTGTATATACTTTACATGAATATTATTCTATCATAAGACATTTGATTAGTGTCAAAGTTGTTTCCATCCATGTGAAATGTCATCTGTCTGGTTGGCCACTGGCTGCCTCTTTTATAACAGTATTTATTAATAAAGGTAGTTATCGTACCGTTAAAGCTAAAAAAAAGTGTGGTCTTTAGAAAAAGACTCCCCTGTGTTTTAGCTAATAATAATGAATCACTTTGGGCATTAGCTTTATAACAATTGTGAGATTGTAACATGTAATTTTCAGCTTACCACATAAAGGTAGATAATTTTACTTCCTTTGGTGCCCACGCTATTGCTGTGATCATATTTCAAAGCATTGCACTCAGATTTTATCATTTTCCATTGTGGATTCTAAAACACATCAGGGGTTTTTCGGAATTTGTATGACTGAGTGATTAAAATGATTTACATAGTGTATTATGGCCACCGATTTGTTGCTAGGTTTCCATGTCCCACAAAAACATAAATGAAAATATCACAGGTAAAATTAGGCTGAACATATCCCAAAATGGTACACATCCAGATGTGCAAGGCATAATGATCGTGTCCATTAAGGGTCATTACTTGGCCCATGCAGGAGGGAGTGCCGCCGATGCATCGCCAATTTTAACCTGAATGTGCATCTGAGGATGCACCTTCAGCTGTAATACATTGTAACACAAAGACCTGCCTGCTTCCTGCACCGCAATACACTCCACCAGCCATCCAAAGGCTGGCAGCTGATGCTGGTGTGCCAGTCATAGATGCAGAGCAGTGACATCATGCATCACCTATAGCTGGCACTCTGATGTTAGTCTCCAGTCTCTATGCCATCTATAGCAGAGGATGCCAATGGAAGTGGGAAAAGGTGTGGTAAAATGCTTTTATTGTTATGCATTAGAAAACAGAATGAGGGATATATATACCAGGAAGGGACCCAGAATGGGAGGCACAATATCTGGATAGGGGACATATGTACTAGGAAGGGACCCAGGATGGGGGACATATATACTAGAATGAGGGACATATATACCAGGAGGGGGTCCAGGATGGGAGGCACCAATATCTGGATAGGGGACATATGTACTAGGAAGGGACCTAGAATGGGAGGCACCATTATCTGGATAGGGACATGTACTAAGAGGGACCTGATAGGAGGCACCAATATTGAATAGGGGACATATGTACCAGGAAGGGACCCAGGATGGGGGACAAATATACCAGAATTAGGGACATATATACCAGGAGGGGGCCTAGGATAGGGGACATATTTAACTGAAAGGGGGACAGTACTACATAATGGGGAGAAGAATAAGTATTTCTTTATAGGATATAGAATATTACAAGGGGCCATACATCTGACCAACATGCAGGGGGTGCCCAGGCCCAAATTTTGCCCATCGGACTCTTATCACATCGTTATAGACATGTAACTGTCAGAGAGATGCAGTTCAAATTCGCTATCGCCTCTGAATTCTCACTTAAAATTTAATTTTCGGTGAATAAATTTGCAAAACTGCAAAGCTTCTAATTGCCAGGAAAATATGTGTGGAACACTTGGAGGACTCCTAAGACTGTTTTCAGTCTTTTTGAGCGCTCTAATATTAACACAGCCTTGTTATGTCCAAGTGATCTCAAAGAATCTGGCCAATGTTAAAACATATGTAATCAGTGGTAACCAACAGCCGTATTTGAATGGTCTGTATGAGACAAGTTTGGACTATAACAACAAAGAAGATAGGAAAACAAATTATGTATTTACATTTTATGGTACACAAATTTTAGTTTGAGGATTTTCTTGTGCAGCAATATTAGGGAAAAGGAGTATTGTTTGCAATGTGTGAGCAATGAAAAAAACCTGTTGTTATTAATGAGTTGTTAATGCCATACAGCGCTAAGCTTGATAGGAATTCACCAGGGGGCTCCATACTGCCTCCCTAAGGGTGAAGCAGTTTGGGGAAAACAAATTAAAGTGATATTGCTTAATGCCTGCAGCCACCCAGCACCTTTCTACAGCGCAGGCATTCAGCACACTGACGTGTGGCACAGGCACAGAGGTGAGCAGTGTCAATGACACCGCTCATCCCTCTCTCTGCCTACGTTTTGGCCATTGCTTCCTCCTTGCCCACAAATGTATTTGCTTCTCTAAGATGTGAATATAATTGCTATTAGCTGTGTAAAGACAGGAGCAGCAGAGCTGTAATAAGCTCCTTCTCACCGGGAACTGTAGCAGAACACAGAATATCTTTGTGCCATCCAGCGGCCACTGTAGCATGAATGAAGCTGAACTGGATGGGGAGCCTGGATTAGCTGAACTTAAAGTCTTCATTTTAATTTTCTTAATAATAGGTTGTCAATATGTGGGTTAGATTAAAATAGGGTTTATCTCTGCAAACATGAAGGTCTGGCTGTGGGGACATACAAGGAGCAGACATATTTGGAGAAAGCTGTTGTAAAATATATAGTGCAGGCTGTGGGGAATATACATGGTGCTGGCTGTGGGGACATACATAGGGTAGGCAGTGGGGATGACTGTGGTGACACTACAAGAGTGGCTGGCCATGGGGATATCATATTATATGGGAAATTGTGCAGGGAACATTATACTGGAGCTGTGGGGGATTATTCCTCAGCTGAGGGAACATCATATGTATAAGGGACTGTGGGGGACATTATACTGGGTGAGGTGGCTATATATACTGTTACAAGGGCTCTGGTGACCATACTGTATTGAAATTGTTGAGGACTTCATACTGTATAGGGGCAGTGAAAGACCATATTGTATAGCTGTGATGCACATCCTACTGTATAGGCTGTTGTGGTGACCATCATGCCATGTAGAGTGACAGTGTGGAGAGGAGGTACATTGTGGTAAGGACAATGTGGTGGGCAGTATGAAGGCATAATGTGAGAAAGGAAACACAGAACCAATATAATGAGGATCAGTGCAAAATGTAGCCACAGCATACAGAAAGATTTGCATGGGGGTGGACAATGAGGTGATATAGAGGGTGTAAGGGGAAAAAGTGAAGAGGGGACAGCCATGGAATAGGCTATAAGGGCAGATGGTGTGGCAGTTATAGCTGAAAATGGCAGAAGGTTGGGTGGTTATAGATCATTAGGGGGACAGTGTGGAGCTCATTTACCATAGGAAACTTATTTAGGTTATAACATGGACAGAAGACCGGAGAAGAGGAATCTGGAGAGAATCCTGTGTATGTGAAAAGTCATTGTGGTGTCTAAACAAGATGGAGACAAAAAGAAAATAGAGACTCCCAAAGACATAAGATGTCAATAAAAAGTACTTGGATTTAAATGTTTCCTTGTTGATACTGACTACATCTCATCAGTATTGTGGTTCCTCAATGTTCTGCAGTCTGATGAATACTGATAACAACAACTTCCAGCACTTCTAACTATTGTTAAGGACATACTGGGAGTTGTTGGTTTATGAGATACAAATGTATATGGGCCAGACTTGACATTACAATTGATTGCTGTATTAAGCTTGGTGATATATTTATTTACTAATGTTGGTTCTGGTGAAATATACATATATCAGTATATGGTTCTGATGTTGTATTTATTTACTGCCGGTGGTTGTCATGATGAAGTCATGTACTAGTTGAAGTTCTGGTGATGAATTCATGCACACATATTGGTTCTGGTGCCATTTTTATGTACTGATAGTGGTTCTAGTGACATATTTACTGAATATAGTTCTGGTACTGTATTTGTGTGCTGTTGATTGCTCTGGCGTTCTATTGATGTGCTGATAATGATTTTGGTTTCATATTTATCTACTGATGATAGTTCTGGTGCTGAACACAGCACCAGACCCATCATCACTACATGAATACAACATCAGAGCCATGCGTAGTCCATGAGTACAGTACAAAAGCTACCATAAATACACAAATACATCATCAGGGCCACCATTAGTACAGAAATATGTCACAAATATGACAGAAAAACCACCATCAATGCATGAAAATGTCACCAGTATAGGAATATGGCCTCAGAACAACTATCACCACAGGAATATGGCACCAGAACCACCATCAGTAAAGGAATACTACACAAAAACTGCCATCTTTACATGAAAATATCACCAGAGCCACCATCAAAACAGGAATATTGGCACCAAGACCGCCATCAGTATAGGCATACAGCATCAGAACCACTGTCAGTTTTGCTGAAAATGGTATTTGTTGCATGACAGATATAAAAAAAAGTAATAAAAAAGTCCCTTTACCTACTATGGGGTGTGCTTAGTTTTCATAAGGGTATCTGCCAAGTAATCAAAGTGATCAAGTCATGGAGAAGTCAGGCCAGCTTTTAAAGCATATTTACTCTGAAAAGCTGCACCATTAATAACAACACAGCCAGACTCATGTTGCCCATGGTAATACTTTTCACAAAAAAATGCACAGCATCATTTCTCACACTGATGAAGACTGCTTCAGCTAGAGAGTGGGCTTATGAAGCCAGATGCAGCCACATAGACTTCCACATTTTGCCATTCAGCTATCATATCCTATGGTCCAGTGTAAAACAATCTGCAATTAAAGATGAAGGCATGCCAAGCATCGCCATTTCAGGATATTACAGCACAGTGATAAGATGTCAGAACATTCATGGTTCAGGCAGCATAATTCTGATGGCAGGATCCCTTTAACACTTTCGCTTTTTTGAATGCATAATTTTCTATTTTTGTCCTTTTGTTTTTCATCCTCTTTTTCCAAGACCTATAACTTTTTATTTTTTTGTCAATAGGTATAGTTAGGTCCATAAGTATTTGGACAGTGACACAAGCTTTAGCATTCTTGTTATTTCAAAACATATTCAAGATACAGCTATAAATACAATTAGGGCTTAAAATACAGACTGTCAGCTTTAATTTGAGGGTGATCACATCTTAATTGGAGTAAGGATTTAACAATTATAGGTCTTTAATATGAAGCTGCCTCTTTTTCAAAGGACCAATGGTAATTTGACATTTATTTCAAAAGCTATTTAATCAATTAGGCAGGTAAAAGGTCTGCAGCTGAATTCAGATGGGGCATTTTCATTTGGAAGCTGTTGCTTTGAACCCACAGCATGTGGTTAAAGGAGCTCTCATTGGAGAGCGCAATGGTAAGCTTGTGAATTCGAAAACTAAGCCTGGATGTCCACGGAACACCACAGTGGTGGTTGATTGCAGAATCCTTTCCATGGAGAGGAAAACCTTCTATACAACAGCTATGCAAGTGAAGAACACTCTCTAGGAAGTAGGTGTTTCAGTATATATGTCTACCAAATAGAGAAGACTTCCTGAGTGCAAATTTCAAGGAATCAACCATTAATTAGCTTTAAAGGGAACCTATGAGGTGGTTTATGCCCCTCCAACTATCACTCTCTGTGCCTGCAGCTTCATAATACTATTCTAATCATCCCTGTCTGAGCTCATAGTGTAATGTGAAAGGTGAAAGAAAAGCATCTATACACTTACATTTTCTTATGCAATGAGGCAGTCATTCCCCAGCTTGGAGGACGGGGACTGTTTGGCAGGTTAATAGTTAACATTTCAGCTTGTGCTAGAACATGTTGGGAGACCTCATGTGATGTCACAACCATGTGACTACAATAGGCGGAGCTAAGTTCTCATAAAACATAATACGTTTGCTGGTTTAGCTCCGCCCACTATGGTCACATGATCGTTACATCACACAGGTCCTTTAGCTATCCAAGTTAAAAGTGAGTTAACTATTAACCTGCCAGACAGTCCCCCTCCTCCAAGGTGGGGACTGAAATGTAAGTGTATAAATGCTTTTCTTTCACCTTTCACATTACACTATGAGCTCAGACAGGGATGATTAGAATAGTATTATAATGCTGCAGCTACAGACAGTGATAGCTGGAGGGGCATAAACCACCTGACAGGTTCCCTTTAAAATTAGTAAAGCAGAATTAGGATTATATTTTGCAAAAAGAAGCTAAAGAAGCCAGCCCAGTTCTGGAAAAGCATTCTTTGGACAGATGAAACTAAGATCAACTTGCGTAAGAATGATGGGAAGAAAGTATAGATAAGGCTGGGAACAGGCAAGAAAGTATGAAAAAGGCTGGGAACAGCTCATGTTCCAAAGCATACCACATCCCTTATAAAACATGGGGGAGGCAATGTGATGGCATGGACTTCCAATGGTGCTAGGCCATTAGTGTCTATTAATGCTGACTGAAGACAATAGCAACCAGTTGTATTTTAAAGTATTTACCGTATATACTCGTGTATAAGCCGAGTTTTTCAGCCCAAAAATTGGGCTGAAAAGTCTCCCCTCGGCTTATACACGGGTCATATACGTGGTTGGTGGGGGCTGTGTCCGGGGCTGGGGGGCTGGGGAGGCTGGAGGAGGCGGGGGGAGGCTGCTGAATGAGCGGCCCCGTCACGTGGGGCCGCTCATTACATATGCACTGCTTCCCCCTGTCAATCAGAGGCAGGGGGAAGCAGTGCATAACTAAATATATCCCCCCCAAGTGCTGGCACTTGCCCCCCCTGCTTGTAAAGCCCCCCCGGCTGCTATTATTACCATCCTCTCCTCTGTCTTCATCGCGCGCAAGTCCCTCTGTGCTCCCGTCCTCAGTAGCATCCGGGTCATGTGACCGGCCGGTCGCATGACGTCATCGCTATGCGACGGCCGGGGACCCGGATGCATGGAGGACGGGAGGACGGGAGCACCGAGGCACCTGCGCGCGCGATGAAGACAGAGGAGAGGATGGTAAGTTAAGCAGCCGGGGGGGCTTAAAAGCAGGGGGGCAAGTGCCAGCATACACCTCTGGGGCAGCCTGTGTATACACCTCTGGGGCAGCCTGTGTATACACCTCTGGGGCAGCCTGTGTATACACCTCTGGGGCTGCCTGTGTATACACCACTGGGGCAGCCTGTGTATACACCTCTGGGGCAGCCTGTGTATACACCTCTGGGGCAGCCTGTGTATACACCTCTGGGGCAGCCTGTGTATACACCACTGGGGCTGCCTGTGTATACACCTCTGGGGCTGCCTGTGTATACACCTCTGGGGCAGCCTGTGTATACACCTCTGGGGCAGCCTGTGTATACACCACTGGGGCAGCCTGTGTATACACCTCTGGGGCTGCCTGTGTATACACCTCTGGGGCTGCCTGTGTATACACCTCTGGGGCAGCCTGTGTATACACCTCTGGGGCTGCCTGTGTATACACCTCTGGGGCAGCCTGTGTATACACCTCTGGGGCAGCCTGTGTATACACCTCTGGGGCAGCCTGTGTATACACCACTGGGGCTGCCTGTGTATACACCACTGGGGCTGCCTGTGTATACACCACTGGGGCTGCCTGTGTATACACCACTGGGGCTGCCTGTGTATACACCACTGGGGCTGGGGCTGCCTGTGTATACACCACTGGGGCTGGGGCTGCCTGTGTATACACCACTGGGGCTGGAACTGCCTGTGTATACACCACTGGGGCTGGGGCTGCCTGTGTATACACCGCTGGGGCTGCCTGTGTATACACCACTGGGGCTGGGGCTGCCTGTGTATACACCACTGGGGCTGGGGCTGCCTGTATACACCACTGGGGAGGCTGCTGTATACACCACTGGGGAGGCTGCTGTAATACTGCTGGGGCCTGTATACACCACTGGGAGGCTGCTGTATACTACGACTGGGGAGGCCTGTATACCTGTGCTGGGGTCCACCCTCGGCTTATACACGAGTCAATAGGTTTTCCCAGGTTTTGGGGGCAAAAGTAGGGGGGTCGGCTTATACATGGTTCGGCTTATACACGAGTATATACGGTACATTATATTTATGGTAAAGAAAATGTGTCCAATAGATTTTGAAAATTGTTGCGTTGCTATTTTTTGAGACCTGTAATATTTTAATTTTTTATCGACTAGTGCTCTTTGAGGGCTGTTTTATTTGTGAGCCAAATGGATATTTTTAGGTTAGATACAACATCTCAATAACTTCTGTTTGTATTTGTTGCAATAAGTATGAACTAAATATATATAAATACTTATATGTTTTTATTTTTTCTCTTAAGTATTAATGGTGTAAAACTGAGTGGATTTGAAATTTCATATATTTTTACACTTTTCATTTCTTGGTTCCATCATTTTTAAGGTTGAAGATAGACTTTAAGACCACCTAGTTCAACCCATCAGCTAACATGTTGATTCAAAGGAAGGCAAAAACAAAAAACCATGTCACAATATTAAGCTCCACATTGGGAAGTAAAATTCCCTCCTGACTCGCCTTACGGCAATCAGACTAGTTCCCTGAATCAACACCCTATCAAAGATCTAGTATATATATATATATATTCTGTAATATTATGCTTTTCAAGAAAGTTTCCGGTTCCTTATAAATCTTAGTAGTGAATAAGTACTCATTTCTTTTAATTTTTATTATATTTGCTAGTAACCTCATAACACTTGAACTTGCAATTGGTCGATCTCTTGTACTATACACAGCAATACCACGGTATTGTTATTTATAACAAAAATTTTAAATCACAGTTTCCTATGAAATCCAGCCACTTGGTTGTCATTACCCCTAACAGTTATGGCAACCATAGGCACCACATGATCATGTCATAGGGAGTGAGGGGGGGGGTCACATTGGTAGTTAGAACAGTGGACTGTCCTAAACTAGTAGTTAGAACAGTACACTGTCCTAAATTGACACTCTCATTTAATGGGTTAACTTACAACTGTTACAGGTAGATGAATAACACAGCTATCATCCATGAGCAAAGCTGTAGGCTCAGAAGATGACATCAAACAAACCAGTATGTTCAATGTCGTTAAAGGAGTTATCCAAGATGTTTAGAAAAAAGTGCTCAAGCACTAACAGGCAGCTGTCAACTACCTGCCTGTTGTGCCCGGTGCCAGTCACTGCCATTCACCCACGGCACAGAGTGGCCATAGACTGTTCCTGCCAGAGACAAAATGGCAGGGTAAACAGAGCAGATTGGAAGAGTAGCAGCTACTTTTCAGCTCTGCTCTGAGGAAGAGGGCACATAGCCGATGTCATGCTGATTGACAGCCAGCCCCTTGCTATCTGATTAGGTGAGCCAGCTGTCAATCAGCGTGATGTTGGCTATGCGTCCATCTACAGAGAGGAGGGGTGTTATCCAGGATTTTTAGCAAAAAAGTGCCCAAGCATTAATAGGCAAGTTGCTGACACCTACCTGCCTGTTGTGCCCTGCGCCAGTCACCGCCATTCACACCTGGCACAGAGCGGCCACAGACCATTACTTCCAGTTATAGCATGGCAGGGTAAACAGAGCAGATTGGAAGATTAGCAGCTTCTTTTGCACTCTGCTCTGAGGAAGAGTGTGCATAGCCGACGTCACGCTGATTGACAGCTGGCTCCTTGCTACCTGATTGGGTGAGCCGGCTCTCAATCAGCGTGGTGTTGGCTATGCGTCCATATACAGAGGGGAGAAGCCACCCCATCTTTAGTCGTGATGCACTGGAAGCAGCAAATTTGCTGACAGGAGCAGTCTATGACCGCTCCGTGTCGGTGGTGAACAGTGTCAGGCACAACAGACAGGTAGGTTCCAGTTACCTTTCTGCTAGTGCTGGAGCACAATTTCTTCTAACCTGGATAAGTTCTTTAAGGTAATAATTTTATTTTCATGAATAAGGGCTAATATTTCGTTTTCAGGATCACACTGCTCTCCTTCTACCCAGCTTGCGGCAATGGCGCATTCTGGATGATTGGTAACTCAAGCCTATGGCATATTTATTTCACTTGACTGAACTGTGTGCTCTGTGTTGCTATTAGTAGCTGCTTTGTCTGCGCAGTATACGGTAATAGTATTGCTGGGACACTGGTTAGCTCCAGATAAGTGCTTGAAAGCTGTATAGTAAACAGCTTGCAAGCACTTAAGCATTAGGAGATCAAGTACTCTGAGATGGTTGGTAACCAAGGCAAAGAGCAGTAAACTTTACAATTAATATCTTCAAATAACATTTAAATTGCAATGGTGCTTGTTTTTACAAGCACTTTGCAATGTTTACTAATAATAAACCTAATTTAGTACAAATGCATGCAAAAAGTACAAGAAAAATGTACTTTAGTTACTAAATAATGTTTCTGAACTTATATTTTCATAGTCTGATAATAGTTGTACAACTGTTATAAGGCTGACATTCACAATACCTTATAATATTTAAGGGCAAGTCTGTTCTCTCTTTGTGACTATGTGACTATTAGTAGCCTAGGCAACCTCTGATAGCCCTAAAATTAGTACACTGATTTCAAAACCATATAATCATAACACTCCCTATGACCGCTTGGCCTTTTATCACAAAATAAAACATATACTTTAAAACTATTCATGTAGTTGAGCATATTATCATAACTCCTCTGCTCAGTGCCACCAGGACTCAAACAATGGCTGTTTTCTGTAACTTTGGAATCAGTGCATCTGGGCTATCAGTTTGGTGAGTGACACTTCAGTCATCAAATCTGGTACTGTGGCATGCTGAGCTGTTGGTGTGTTGACTGACAGTTTAGTCATCCAATCTGTTTATTGGAGGTGCTAGGTTATTCAGGTGTTCCCTGTTTCCTGGGATTGCCCAGCTACTTAATTGAATAGTTTCTCCCACAACACTGCCCTGCCATTTATAGCATTCTGTTCTTTTGCTTTGTTTGTATTGTGGGTTGACTTTGGACCTCATTCTGATCATCTGTTTGTTTAACCCCTATGCTCTTCTCTGGTATCCTCCAGGTATTCTGACTTCTGACAGTAACCTGACTACAGCTCTGTTTATCCCTTTAATTCTTGATGCACTCTCCAGGTACCTAACCCAAGAATGCTTGAATACCCAGTCCACAGCATCATTAGCGACTAGCGTAATACATAAATAGATTGTTACATTTGTACCACTACTGGCATCTAGCAAAATACAGAATATAATGTTAAATTGAATATTGATAATTTTTGGTTTATTCTCTCTTTACAAATACTCTGCCTGTGTTAGGTGGTTATGCTAGCATTTCTCCTGATGCTCACATGTATGTAATAGTGTTGTCAGATAGCTTGAAACTTAGCGTCAAAAGGATATGAAGAATTCTTCAGAAGATGTAGTTTATTTTTTCTTCAGAAATCTTGGGCAATACAGAGTACTGCAGATAAAAAGGATGATTCTTATAAGAACTATATACATGATGATGCTACTAAAATGTCTGACACAACACAAATACTGAAGGGGGAGGAGTAACTGACATCTGAAAAGCTACAGGGAAGGGGAGGAGACAAAATTCAAGCAAGGCAAATCTGTTGCATAGTAACGCAATGAAAACTATACAACACTGTATAAATTTCAAGTTGCGGGACATGACACTCCCCATCTGAAATCTTTAGATTTCCCAATCTCAATCTTGAAACAAAGTCCATCGATGATGTTCACTGCCATTCTTGGATCCTGAAGGACAAAGAAGAATGCACACAAAACATACAACAATAAAACTGCAACAGTTCTAAAGTCCAAACATGTGGTTGGTGGCTTGTAGTCCACAACAGAAGTAAAAAATAAACAAATGAAAGAGACAAACTCATCTTCAGTTTGGAGAAGCCACAACATGCAAACTCTTCCACCAACCCAATAATCCAATGGATGATGTTCCATGTCCATTCACAACTGGAGGTAAGCGAAAGTTCACTTTTCACTGTGAGATTAGTCCAGCAGCAATGTCCTAGTTCATGTGATGCCCTCTCCAATGAAGCAACAAACAATGGGTATCAGAAGACCAATGTCCCTCATGATGGATGACCAGCTTGAGACGCGTCTAAAGTGACAACCTTAGTGCCACTGATGTACATGTAGTTTTTCAAGTTAACATGCATTGCTAGCATCAATAGTATAAACTATAGTATCCTTGTTCAGGGAACTTGGAGACAACTGTCATGCGTTGTCATTAAGGTTAGATGTGGCCACTAGCTCTGGTTTCTGATCAGTTGGACCAGTGGAGATGTGGTGCCACTGCTCCGGAGGGACTTTGGCAGTTTCTTCTGCTAGTACAGCAGCACAGACTTCCTGTCCTTGTATAGAATGGGCAGGTTTTGGAGCAATGTTGATGGCTTCTGAGGTTTTCAGAAAGGCTACTGCAGTTATAGCATAGTTGAATACAGTTTCTTTACCTCTTCACTGTTGGAGATGATTTTGTGAAGTCTGAGGCTTGATGTGGATAGCATTTATAGCATCCTAGAGAGTAGATCACTCTCTTCTTCCCTTGTAGGCAAAGATTTGAATCCATCATTTACCTGAAAGTTCTTCACTATTAATTGACGAGCATCGTATCCGTACTTTCCCTCACCTTCCTGGGCTGTCTGTTTTAGTCCATAGATCACCAGAGCTGGTGAAGGGTTGTATCAAAGACATGCACCTTTATCCAGTAATCTATGTACTTGTCGTGGATGTCATTGCCCTTGTGCCATAGGAATCTGAGGCAGTTTCTACAGTCTTCCCTCATGATAAAATAATGAATCATTTGCTGGATGTCAGTCATTGCTGCAATTGGTTCTTGTCTTAAGCAAATCAATACTCCTATAAGGCTTATAGGTTTAGCTTAGGCCCAGTGAAGAGTAAGTTATTGAAAGAGATGCCTTCGTACTGAGAACTGGAGTGAAACACCCAAATCGATGTCAGAATAATGTAAAAATCAATAAATAAATGAACAAAACTTGCCATGTGATACCCCCCAATTTTGATAACAGCCAAGATAAAGCCGCCAGCTGTGGTCTGCAGGATACAGGGTGCAAGTTTACAATGGCTGTTTGACATTTATCTATTTAATAATAATTATTTATTTATTCATTTATATAGCGCTATTAATTCCATAGCACTTTACATACATGAGTAGTGCTGTCTCTCTTGGAGCTCACAATCTAAACATCCTATCAGTATGTCTTTGCAATGTGGGAGGAAACCGGAGTGCACGGAGAAAACCCACACAAACACGGGGAGAACATACAAACTTCTTGCAGATGTTGTCCTTAGTGTCCTTGGTGGGAATTGAACCCAGGACCTTAAGACCCCAGTGCTGCAAAGGCTGCAGTGCTAACCACTTGAGCCACCCTATCCATTTTTTTCATCTATCTATAAATTTATCTGTACTTTACATCCATATATCTCGCCATCCATCCACTTGAAGAGCTGAAAAGTTGAGGAATCTTTAAAATCTTAAAAGATTTTAACATCTTGAAAAAAAAAAGCAGGCTACAGCTACCTCAGATGTGGCACCCCCATTAAATGTGCCACTCCTGGCACTTTGAACTGGCTTTCTTGCTGTCCTGGGGTAATAGTATTTGGAGTTGATGCAAGCTGAGTAGCAAGGCCAGAGGGTAGTAATATTGAGGCGGCAATCAGATACCTGATATTACTAACCAAGTCAGTAAGGACATAATTACCCACACTAATAAACATTTTATTTGAAAGATAACCCCATTACATTTCTCTTTTACCTTTTTTTAATTAAAATCAATTTGTTTATAGTCTCCCATTCCACCCAATCACCCTTAAAAAAAGATATTATTATTAGAACCTCCCAAAAAATGATGTACACCAAATAAATGTTGAAGTAGTCCCAGCATATGGGAGGAAAGATCACTGACTGGGAGAACAGGCACTGCAAAGCTCCCAGCAGTGTGACAAGCCGTGACTTCCCTGAGGTTGTCTCAGGTTACACAGTAGGTATCATGCAGCAGGGAATCCCGCTGTGTAACCAGAGATAACCTCAGTGGCATCAGTGCTTGTAACAGATGCTGTCTCATGAGAGATGTGATACCTCATGAGACTTTGTGGGTATGTGTCACAGATATTGTGAGGCAGAGGTGTGTGAGGAACCATGATGTCAGCAGGCCTAAGGCCAATTACTTGATTTGCAGAGTACCCAAGGCATGGTGGTGACATTTGTCCAGGTGAAGGTAATTGGGTTCCTAGCCAAAGAAGGGACTGGTGACAGGTGCTATTTCAACTGGTCCACCATGCCAAATGACCATCTTCCCTCAAGACTCTGCACATTTTACTTTGGGGGGAGGTCCCCTTCATGAAGTTGAAGGGCAGCAAGGGATAGTTTACAGTAGGCATAAGTCAAGTCGCCATCGTGCACAAAGTCTAAAAATGGCAGCAGGAGGCCAACATAGAGAGGATATTACATCGGCTGTAGGCCAGGCCTGTTCAGGATTGCCAGTCAGTTGCAGAGAAAGTCACCGGGGCCATCGATCCTGAAGAACATGTCAGTGTTGCCCAAGTTCCTCCTATCTTGCCTAGAGGGGTGAGTGTCCCCTAATTCCTCCATCCTCTTCTCCAGCAGTGGCCATGATGCAGTGTACTTGGGGGCAGGTGGTGGTGGAGAATGCCCCTGGAGGCGTAGCGCAAAGAAGAGAGATATGCCTCCAGACTTGTGCAGGTGAAGAATTCTCTTCCAGATATCTTGGCTGATTTCTTTAGACTTTCCCATTTTGCTACACAAAGAAGCAGTTTGTTTCAGGTGTGCGTAAAGATACATCCACAGATGTGTATCTAACTCAGATGTTGTCAATAAACCTATTAGAAGCTTCCAAAGACATAACATTATTATATGGGCTGTCCCAAATTGTTTATAGGCTTTGTAATCTTAGTGTAAGTAAACTTGTGACTTTGCAGAAAGTAGTAAAAATGCCTTAAAACGCTTTTCCTATCTATTCTGGTATTTGGCAAATATTATAATTATGGTAAGCCTAATTGACCTAAAGCAAGAAAGGTTTCATTTGATTTCATGCTGGATAGTGAGAAAAACATGCATATGTGTCTTTTTAAATAGTTTATGTAAACTTCTGGTTTCAACTGTATATTGAATCCACAATTGTCTTGGTGTTTAACATGTTGCCTGCCCCTATTTTGTATAAAAAAAGGAAAGAGAAGCTGACTAGTCATGAATCACATGATGGCTGCATAATAGCATTGTGGAGAAAGGATATATTCGGCTTTGTACCGCATGTATGCTGTCTACCGCGTGTTGTCAGTACTGATCTGTCTGTAGTGACAGAAAGCAAGAAGGATTAGAGGAAGTAATAGCATGTGCTTACAAGGCTGCTCTCTCTTACAGCTCTCTAATGGCACCTCTTTTACTCCCTTTTATCATCATTCCAACCTTGTTTGCTATTTTACACCCAACTTATACTTTCTTTATTATTTCTCATAGTACATGAGCAGCACACATTTTATCAGTGGAACTAATGGAAATAAGTAAAGGACCACTATGGGATCGATGCACTTGGGAGTCAAATACACAAATTTGCAAAACAAAAATGGCATATTAACACATGTAAAGGTGCCATATAGGTTTATACACGCTTGCATCACAATACGTTGCTCTAACACCAGATGTCTTGGAGTTAACTGTCTCATAGGTCTATATGGTACCAGATGTTGACCCACTAGATGTTTCCCTTCATTTCAATTTGATGTCCACTGTGTGCTGTAAATTTTCATCCAGCTATAGTTACAGGGGAGCAGGAAGGATTACAGGAAGAAGGTGGATGTTCTTACAAGCCTGCATTTTTGGTCAGCATTATTTAAAAGGGTTTTCCCACAAACAAATGTAATTTTGAATAAAAAGTTCTACAATTGGATGTGTTTAACAAAAAACTGTTACCGTATATACTCGTGTATAAGCCGACCCGTGTATAAGCCGACCCCCCTACTTTTGCCCCCAAAACCTGGGAAAACCTATTGACTCGTGTATAAGCCGAGGGTGGACCCCAGCACAGGTATACAGCCCCCAGCAGTGTGGTATACAGGCCCCCTCAGTGGTATACAGCAGCCTCCCCAGTGGTAGTATACAGCAGCCTCCCCAGTGGTAGTATACAGTAGCCTCCCCAGTGGTATATACAGCAGCCCCAGAGGGTATACAGCAGCCCCAGAGCTGTATACAGCAGCCCCAGAGCTGTATACAGCAGCCCCAGAGCTGTATACAGCAGCCCCAGAGGGGTATACAGCAGCCCCAGAGGGGTATATAGCAGCCCCAGAGGGGTATATAGCAGCCCCAGAGCTGTATACAGCAGCCCCAGAGCTGTATACAGCAGCCCCAGAGGGGTATACAGCAGCCCCAGAGGGGTATATAGCAGCCCCAGAGGGGTATATAGCAGCCCCAGAGGGGTATACAGGAGCCCCAGAGGGGTATAGAGCAGCCCCAGAGGGGTATACAGCAGCCCCAGAGCTGTATACAGCAGATCCAGAGCTGTATACAGCAGCCCCAGAGCTGTATACAGCAGCCCCAGAGGGGTATACAGCAGCCCCAGAGGGGTATACAGCAGCCCCAGAGGGGTATACAGCAGCCCCAGAGCTGTATACAGCAGCCCCAGAGCTGTATACAGCAGCCCCAGAGGGGTATATAGCAGCCCCAGAGGGGTATACAGCAGCCCCAGAGCTGTATACAGCAGCCCCAGAGCTGTAAACAGCAGCCCCAGAGGGGTATACAGCAGCCCCAGAGGGGTATATAGCAGCCCCAGAGGGGTATACAGCAGCCCCAGAGCTGTATACAGCAGCCCCAGAGCTGTATACAGCAGCCCCAGAGGGGTATACAGTAGCCCCAGAGGGGTATATAGCAGCCCCAGAGGGGTATACAGCAGCCCCAGAGGGGTATACAGCAGCCCCAGAGGGGTATATAGCAGCCCCAGAGGGGTATACAGCAGCCCCAGAGGGGTATACAGCAGCCCCAGAGCTGTATACAGCAGCCCCAGAGGGGTATACAGCAGCCCCAGCCCCAGAGGGGTATATAGCAGCCCCAGAGGGGTATACAGCAGCCCCAGAGGGGTATACAGCAGCCCCAGAGGGGTATATAGCAGCCCCAGAGGGGTATACAGCAGCCCCAGAGGGGTATACAGCAGCCCCAGAGCTGTATACAGCAGCCCCAGAGGGGTATACAGCAGCCCCAGCCCCAGAGGGTATATAGCAGCCCCAGAGGGGTATATAGCAGCCCCAGAGGGGTATACAGCAGCCCCAGAGGGGTATACAGCAGCCCCAGAGGGGTATATAGCAGCCCCAGAGGGGTATATAGAAGCCCCAGAGGGGTATACAGCAGCCCCAGAGCTGTATACAGCAGCCCCAGAGGGGTATACAGCAGCCCCAGCCCCAGAGGGGTATATAGCAGCCCCAGAGGGGTATATAGCAGCCCCAGAGGGGTATACAGCAGCCCCAGAAGGGTATACAGCAGCCCCAGAGGGGTATTTAGCAGCCCCAGAGGGGTATACAGCAGCCCCCGCTGTATACAGCAGCCCCCGCTGTATACAGCGGTACCCGGCTGTATACAGCCCTCCCCCCTGGTATACCGGGCCCCCCCTGTGGCCACCTGTAAAGGAAGCGATGATTATACTTATCGGGTCGCTGTCGCCGACGCCGACACCGCCGCTCTGTCACCGTCCGTCACCGCGCTCCTTCCCGTCATCATGCTTCCTTCATCGGCGCACAGAAAATGACGTCATTTCCTGTGCGACGGTGAAGGAAGCATGAAGACCAGGAGGAGCGCGGTGACGGACGGTGACAGAGCGGCGGCGTCGGCGACAGCGACCCGATAAGTATAATCATCGCTTCCTTTACAGGTTGCCACAGGGGGGGCCCGGTATACCACGGGGGGGCTGTATACAGCCGGGTATATATATTTTTTTTATTTTTTTATTACCGTATATACTCGTGTATAAGCCGAGGGGGGACTTTTCAGCACATTTTTTGTGCTGAAAAACTCGGCTTATACACGAGTATATACGGTACTATGCTGAAATAATTTTATATTTGTGTCCCTGCTATGTACTGTGTAATGGATGTGTCTGACAGTACAGGCCTGATCATACCATGTCTCGTGAGCAGAGTGGACACAAAAGAGTATACATACATTACAGCAAAGGATCATAGTTCATAATGATTTACCTCAAAGAAAGAATAATTAGTTATCCTGTGCTGTAATGGCTGTATACTTTTATACTTCCCCCCCTACCCAGGAGCTGTGGTATGATCACACCATGTCCCTGTACGGCCAGACACATCCATTACACAGTACATAACAGGGACACGTATATAAGATAATCTCAGCACAGGAGCTGTGGTATGATCACACCATGTCCCTGTACGGCCAGACACATCCATTATAGAGTACATACCAACAACTCATATATAAGATTATCCCAGCACAGGAGATGTGGTATGATCAGACCATGTCCCTGTATAGTCAGGCACATCAATTACACAGTACATAGCAGGGACACATATGTAAGATTATCTCAGCACAGGAGCTGTGGTATAATCAGACCATATCCCTATATGTTCAGACACGGCTATTACACAGCACATAGCAGAGACACATATATAAGATTTTCTCAGCCCAGGAGATGTGGTATGATTAGACCATGTCCCTATATGTTCAGACACGGTCATTACACAGTACATAGCAGGGACACATATGTAAGATTATCTCAGCACAGGAGCTGTGGTATAATCAGACCATATCCCTATACGTTCAGACATGGCTATTACACAGCACATAGCAGAGACACATATATAAGATTTTCTCAGCCCAGGAGATGTGGTATGATTAGACCATGTCCCTATATGTTCAGGCACGGTCATTACAAAGTACATAGCAGGCACACATATATAAGATTATCTCAGCACAGGAGATGTGATATGATGAGACCATGTCCCTGTACGGTCAGACACATCCATTACACAGTACATAGCAGGGACACATACAGAAGATTATCTCATCACAGAAGCTGTGGTATGATCAGATCATGTCATTGTACGGTCAGACACGGCCATTACACAGTACATAGCAGGGACACATATATAAGATTATCTCAGCACAGGAACATTTTTTTAATCACATCCAATTGTGAAAATTATTATTATTCCAAGACCTATTGATTAAAATTAACTTTAAATTGGACTTTGTATGTGGGAAAACTCTGTTGAGTACTTATGTTCCTCCTTTCTAACTTCAATTCATCCTAGTCTTGTCCGCTATTTTCTATCTAATCTGTCTCTCACCTTCCTGGTGGTTTCACATAGCACATCAGAAGTGCAGAATCAAGCAGTAGGACCCAAGGTAAAGAAACTCAGTATTAGAGATGAGTGAATGTCAGGATGTTCGGGTGTTGCCTGTTCAAGACCTGCAAGTCCTCAGAAGTCACTGATTGGCTGATTGGCTCTCCGCCCACATACAGCCAGCCATACGCAAAAGACTTCCAGGTGCGGGAGGGCAGGTTTTTCCATTTTTTTTTATTTTCCAACCACATTACAGACGATAATGCAGGATTTAACCCCAGTGCGACCTGATCACACACTACTTGTGGTTCACACTGGCCCGACCATCCAGCATACCAGACACAGCGATCCCGGCTCCAGCACTTAGAAGATGGAATTCCCCTGAACTCCAACACTGAACAAGTTCACTCATCTCTACTCAGTATCACACACATCTGGTAGCTCAACTAGCATCGTACAGACCCCACCTTAGCAAACAGTGCTTGGATTAAGCTGTTGGGGAGGAATACAAACATATTGATAAAAAGTATGGCTTATGCATTTTTTTAAACCTATTCAATCAAATGACAACTACACTTTAAAATAGATTATTATTTTGGTTTCTTCAAGCAGTTATTGTTCTGCAAGAATGTACAAAAAGAGTAATTACAACTATAGGGAACTTTTTTCATGTACATCATAAGCTTACATTGAGAACTGACATTGGTTTTCCCGGTTTGAGGCATACCTGTCAGATAGGTAGAAAATGTGGGCGTAATTGATGTGTTTACAGAATTGGAAGGCATTTCATAAATATCCAAATGATAAAGGAAAAGAGTTTGTACAAGTCCAATGTGTCTTTAAGTATCTCCCTTTGGAAGATTCTGTTAGTAAAATCACTGTTTGTTTTTTTCAGTGTTTTAGAAAACTACTATGAAATTTTCCAGATGGATTTTAAAATTGGCAGCTCCACCGACCCCTCCGGAGTACAGATAATCACCTGGCAAGTGGAGTACCTCGGACAAGTTCTATCAGATCTTGGCGTCTCCAAAATATACGTCAATGAAAGGGACATCATGGCTTTATTACCGCTGGCAATGGTATGTGACGTTTTCATTTCAATTTGACAAATTCATTTTTATTTGTCGAAGTTTGTGGTTAATTAAAGATAAGTAGAAGCATAAAAATAATGCTTTCTCATTTCTTTTTTCATCATTTGAATCTCGGCATGTATGGAATGTATAATGAGTTGGGTAGTAGCTGTTGGTTCTGTCCCAAGGATATGAGGCTGCACTTTGAGATGTAATTGGTTAAGCATTTAGATCAATAGGACAGAACAAGGGCACAAAGTGTTGTAAACGTCAGCACAAGTACCTTGAATTTTATTTTGTTGGCAGTGGGCTGCGAAAGGAATTACTCTTTTAATGGCCTAATGTGTAATTTCCTACCAAAATTATACATCAATTTAATGGGTTCATGTTTAGATAAGTGCACAACATAGAATTCAGAAAGACAATCGATAATAATGAATGGGGAGGTGGGCAGACTGCACCCGTACAGAAATGCATCAAAAACATGATAGCTCTATTAACCTGCCAGTCTGCTAAGTCATTCAGGTCCATTCATCAATATATTATTACATCTATGAAATTGTACTTTTAGCCTTATATGTAGTTGCTTTAATTTCATTATTATGTACTGTAATTATTATTATTCATTATGGTAGCACCATTTATCCCATGGCGCTTTATGTATGAAAAGGGGCATACATAGAGAAGTACAATATACATGAACAATAGAAGGCACAAACAAGTACAGAAGGAGAGGGGAATTGAACCACAATTCTTTACATCTCCCATATTTCATATTAATGCATGTACTTTGCTATCTAAAGTGTTAACAAAAAGTTTTTCCTCCCTCATGCCTACTGTTACTTGATCTGTTTGTTCTCCAGAAATGTCTATTTTTGATCAAGGTTAAATATATATTTGAACCGTGTTAGCCAGTAGATAGAAAAATATTAAAACCTGAGAGTTGATGCCTTTTAATGGCTAACTGAAAAGCAAATAGCAATTTGTTACCATCTTTTCTGTTAGCCATTAAAGAGGACCTGTGACCCCCCCCTAGTTCATGGCAAACTAAATGCACCTCTGAATGCAGGATGCCTGCTACATTCAGGGAAGGGATCGCCCATGGTTCTAGCCCCCATATACCCTGAGATATTATCTTTAGAAACCTTACAGATAGTGATTCCGGAGGGCATTCCTGGCTATGGAGTCATCGCTGGCACGGGGCTTCTCCCCGCCTCTGGTCACTCTGTGCCGCCTCCTGCTGCTCTGTTCCTCCTCCTGTGTGTATGCGCCCTTATCCTTGCCTGTGCTGGTGTGTAAGTGTCTGATCTCACGCAGGCGCACAGCGAGGACTTGTCAGGAGTGGGTGCCGGTGGCTGACATCATGGCCTCACTGTGTGCCTGCGTCAGGTCAGACTTACACACCGGCGCAGGCAAGTAGGGGGCCGCACACACACAGAAGGAGGAACAGAGCAGCAGGAGGTGGCACAGAGCGGCCAGAGGCGGGGAGAAGCCCCGTGTCAGCGATGACTCCATAGCCAGGAATGTCCTTTGGACTCACTATCTGTAGGGTCTCTAAAATTTATATC
Source organism: Allobates femoralis (assembly GCA_033576535.1). Classification (NCBI taxonomy): domain Eukaryota; kingdom Metazoa; phylum Chordata; class Amphibia; order Anura; family Aromobatidae; genus Allobates; species Allobates femoralis. The sequence goes on along the minus strand of JARQOC010000003.1, from coordinate 669,058,119 downwards.
TCAGGGTACATGGGGCTAGAGCCCTGGGGGACCACTTCCCTGAATGCAGCAGGCATGCTGCATTCAGAGGTGCATTTAGGTTTCCATGCACCGGGGGGTGACAGGTACTCTTTAAAAGGTATCAACCACTGAAGACTCTCAGATTTTAATATTTTTCTTTTTTAACCAAACAATTGTAGACCAACATTTTTGGAACTGTGCAGTATACAGTTTCTTTGATGTTTCTACTAGAATTATATTACTACATTGACTATTGATTGTTACCATTTGGGATTCTGTCCCTACATAGTCTTACACTGTCCAACTAATGACCGTGTCAGACCATGTAGATCTAAGTGGAGCATTGCGGCTACAAGTCTCATCACTACTAGCATGCTGGATTTGTGTGTCAATCTCCACAAGGTTGAAGCTTACCCCTTAGACCCCATCTTAGCCCCTCATACAGCCATATCAGATCACATACTTTGTACTAATGAGGGGCAGTCACCCCGAAATGCAGCATCTGCAGATTGGGCTTCTGATCTGGCATAAATCCTGTCATATGACAAGGTTTGTTAAAGGGTCAGTTTTGACTTTTGCTACTTCTAATAGGTGGCACTAGAATTTGTCTACTTCCTCCCTGAAGGGAACATGTATGAATACAATGCTTTTACATTAGGAGTGCCAACAACTAGTTGATGCAACTTGTCACTTTAGTGAGGAGGTAGACAAATTCTAATGCCACCTAATAAAGGTGGCAATCCTAAAAGTCATAATTGACTCGTTAACAAGGTTTTTAATATGACTTAGGATTTGTGCCACATCAGAACCCCAAACTGCAGACTCTGTGTTTTGGAGTGATTGCCTCTCATCAGTGCAGTGTGTGGGAATTCTGATCTGGCTGTATAAAAGGCTAACACGAGGTCTGGGGGAACAGCTATTCCTCTTGCGCAGAGTATTCTGCCAACCAGCAGTGAGGAGACTTAAAGCCGCAATGCTATGACTTTTAGGATTACTACCTTATTGGGTGGCGTTAGAGTTTGTCTACTTCCTCAATGAAGTGACAATTTGCATATGCAATTTCTCAGAGGAGCATTGCGGCTCTAAGTCTCCTCACTGCCGGCTGGCAGAATACTCTCCACAAGGAGAATAGCTGTTCCCCCAGACTACAACTAGTTAAGAAATTTTGTAAAATGGTGTATTTCTTGGAGGATAACAGCACAATGCTGTTTTAAAAATTATTCCAGAATTGTTGTGTCATGAGATATACAAACATTTATTAAAACAAGCAAAGATTCATAACTTTCTTTGGTGGTTACAGGTCTGAGATCCATAGCAGTTTTTATTTTACCATCAACATGGAAGTCCGAGGACTTAGTTTGTAGTTTTTAACAATAGCTTTCATTTTAACTTGTAATGAAATTGCCCAAATAAATTAAATTCATTAACTTTTTTTGTTTTTGTTACATAATTCATTGTGTGGTACAAAATAAACCTGGAAACATGATTCAGAAACTCGTAGAATTCTTTTTTAGCTTGAGACACCATATTCCATGACCAGAAATGTTTTAATTTTTCAGTTGATACTGTAGAGCTTGGTGAGGTTTAGACCAAGGCGTCTTAGGGCCCTTCACATCAGCGTTTTTTGAAATTTGCGGCAGATGCGGTGAAAAAACCGCATCTGCCGCAATTGCCGCAAAACCGATGCACTTGCGGCACGGTTGCGGTAATCCCCATAGAAAGTATAGGGGGACTTGCGGCAGGTGCGGCAAGTGCGGTTTTGCACTTGCGGCAGGTGCGGCAGCGAGAAAAAACGCGGTCGGTTATGCGGCAATTGCGGCAGATGCGGTTTTTTCACCGCATATGCCGCAAATTTCAAAAAACGCGGATGTGAAAGGGCCCTTACTAAGCAGGTTTTATAAGAGCATGAGCATATACATATGTAATAGGAACTAGATTGATTTAAAAATTATGTTTGTAGATGTCATTGCCTATGCGTAATTATGGTGTTATTATAGTATTTTAAAAATTATAGACAGATATTTTTCATCAATAAAAACTCAGAAAAGTTAGCTTCATCATGAGTATGGGAAGGGGGGGGCGGGAGAAAGGGAAAGTAACAATGGAAAATAAACCTAATCTTTTTACATAAGACCTTATTATTATATACACAAGGATTTGTGTATATTTAACAAAGTTAATTTGTATTGACCATATCTCCAAAATGTTAATATTAAGCTTTTGACCTTTGTGTATGACCCTAATCTATCTAACTCCATATGCTTGGGAAAGTGTGTGTACTTAGAGTGTAAATAAATTGTAATGGGAGTTTGGAGTCCTTACGTTGTGTCCGATGACTTGCTTGAACATTTAGGGCTCACGAATATACAAGTTTGGTGTAAAGAGGTCTATCCATGCTCTCCACTTTCGATTTCCGTTATTGCGGAGATCAAAATTATACTCATATGTATGTGTTGTTATCCTCTCCATGAACTCACGTATTGTGGGAGATAATGGCTGTTTCCATTTGGCAGCTAGTAGGGTCTTGGCCACCAGGAGAATGTGGCAAGTTATATGTCTGTGGTCCTTGGAGAAGCTAACTACAGTTGTGGCCAAAAGTATTGACACCCCTGCAATTCTGTCAGATAATACTCAGTTTCTTCCTGAAAATGATTGCAATCACAAACTCTTTGGTATTATTATCTTCATTTAATTTGTCTTCAATGAAAAAACACAAGAAGAATTGTCCTAAAGTCAAATTGGATCTAATTCCACACCAAACATAAAAAAGGGGGTGGACGAAATTATTGGCACTGTTAGAAAAGTCATGTGATGCTTCTCTAATTTGGGTAGTTAACAGTACCTGTAACTTACCTGTGGCACCTAACAGGAGTTGGCAATAACTAAATCACACTTGCTGCCAGTTGACACGGATTAAAGTTGACTCAACCTCTGTCCTGTGTCCTTGTGTGTACCACACTGAGCATGGAGAAAAGAAAGAAGACCAAAGAACTGTCTGAGGACTTGAGAAACCAAATTGTGAGGAAGCATGAGCAATCTCAAGGCTACAAGTCCATCTCCAAAGACCTGAATGTTCCTGTGTCTACCGTGCGCAGTGTCATCAAGAAGTTTAAAACCCATGGCGCTGTGGCTAACCTCCCTAGATGTGGAAGGAAAAGAAAAATTGACGAGAGATTTCAACGCATTATTGTGCGGATGGTGGATAAAGAACCTCGACTAACATCCAAACAAGTTCAAGCTGCCCTGCAGTATATACTAACAATATGGGCGCACTCCTCTAGTGGTGGGTGCTAGCATGAAAATAAGTATACTTACTAAACGAAGATCTGCTGCACACCAGCACTTCATGCTTTTGAAGGAAAAACCTAAAATGGTTGACATGTACTATTGCATTATGTGAACAGGAACCAAGAACATATTGGAAAGCTACTGAAAGCTATCTAAGATTAAATGTGAAAAATTGATTTAATGTGATGGCCATGACATTGTAAGCCCAGTAACCGCTACCAAGGTTTTTTCACTCTAGTGGGTCCTATCTAAAACCTCATGTCTGCAGTCTGGATATGTGTATGGGATAATGCCCTATGTGCAATTATAATCCTGCTTCTCTTCTTGCCCTCTGTTTTGAAATTCTCGCCTCCTCCTCATAGTATGATGTGGAGCCGGATGTCAGTTCCGGTCCGGTACTTTGTGAGGGCTTATCAGATGTACGGCCCAGCTTCAATATGCCCACTTTGCATGTGCTGGAGCCGGTCCATACATCTCATACACCTGAACACTGCACAGGACCTGAACTAACGTCATGCTCCGCATCATACTATGAGGAGGAGGTGGGAATTTCAAAACAGGGGGCGAGAAGAGAAGGAATGATGACGCCCAGTGGGGCATGATAAGAGCCTACGAGGGGAAAGAATGGAGATCTGGAGACCGCCCATCTCAGTTTACACCATAGCCTGGAGCCCTCGTTATCATAGCAAAATATAAGTTAATAAATAATTTTTCTAAAGCTTTATAGTGCAGTTTTATCTCAGAAAGGGATGGTTATTGATGAACTAGCAAGGTGCAGAGACAGCTCGTTTTACCCCCTATCCTACCACTACCTGACAGGTTCCCTTTAAGGCATTTAATGCCTGTGGAAGATATTTTTTTTGTAGCCTGACCACCCTACGATAATGCATCACTATTTTAAGTCTTTTCCATTTAAGAGTAATTGTGGTCTGATACACTGCCATAGACCTTTAGCACACCGACACATGAATTGCATTCTATCTTCTCCCCTGGTAGAGTGAACATGTTGACCAGGGAGTAC
>JARQOC010000003.1:669036117-669047880 GCA_033576535.1 Allobates femoralis | reverse complement strand
TTACAAGGGTTTTTTCGTCACTAAAGTGCTAGTGTTCTTTAATTCTTGGTAAAGTAGTTTAACATTATCTTGGTGTTCACCTTGACAATCACTCTATGCACATTAACAGAAAATTGCTGCTTTAATCTAAGTGACAAGGAACACTTAAAGAGTAACTTCACCCTTGCAATGTATTTTGTTTTACTTATAATAACAAGTAGAATGGTGGGGGGGGTAACGTCCATAGACTTCCACCAATCATTCACTCATCCCCTAGAATTGTACAGCTCAGGAAGTATGAGAACACACCATGCAGTATGGGTTCATTACAAAGCAAAGAATATGAAATCCATTCTTTCTATTGAATCCATACCCTGCAATATCTAAACACTCAGCTAGGATCTGTTCACTCCTGTCTCTTGATCTGCATAACTCTCTCCTAATCCGCTGCACAGTCTCACCCTCACCTCTCCCCTTCCTACTGTCTCCCCACCTACCCCTTATAGACTGTGAGCCCTCATGGACAGGATGCTCTACCCTACTGTACCTGTATGACTCAATTGTCGTCATTGTACGTTCTTGTCCTCGTCTGCCCTTACACATGTAAAGCGCCATGGAGCCTAATGGCGCTATCTAAATATTTAATAATAAAAATAATAACTATAGTAATCAGTTGGCATCTCAGGACCTGCATTCCCAATGATATGCTTATAACTATAAGAACAATGAATTATGAAACTACATTTCTGAGATTTAGCTACACTTTGAATTTTCACATACTCTCATGTAACATTAGATCTCAAAACTTACACATGTGTGCCCTTAACACAATGATAGCTAAAAACCACCCCACTGCTTCAATCCTACTAACAGCCATTGGATTATTAATGTGTTATAAAGAATAATATGACAAAAAATATAACATAAAACAAAGCAGATACATTTGCGTATTGTCTGAAGAAACATGTGAATAATTACCAGGATATTTGCAGGCATATGGCACGAAATAGATTGGGGTATCCACAATATTAAGGGTATACTAAAATAATGGGAAAAAGACAGCAATGGAGGTATACAATAAATAGTACTAAACAAGCATTTAAAGGCCAAGACAGAAGGGAGGGTATAGATCATTACAGCTTACATACTGAGAAGCATATATTAAGCTACTTTGGGGCTTGCTCTTCTACTCCTGTGTGTTGCTGCCTATTTATGATTGGGCAATGTCATACAGGAGGAAAAAGTGCACGCCCCCAGTGAAAACTCGCTTATAATGTCCCCTTGGTCTTAATGAAAATTAGCTTATTAGGTGCCAGTTGCTTTGATAGCTGATATCTCCACAATGGAGAAGCAAAATTAAACACACACAAAAAGCAAACAAAATCAAAAGGTTTTATTCTGCTCTGTTGCCACTAGTGCGTTGTGTATACAGTGTAGCATGAAAAATGTGGGGAAATGTCCTCTTTTAAAAAAAATCAATGTCAACTCAAGAAGAAGCATCAACCAAGTCATGGGGTCAGTTGAGTGGTTCATTGAATACCTTATAAATTATTACTGTAACTTCTGTTTGTGAGGTGACCTCACATGTCTGGCAATTTGGTTTACTTTCCATACAGGAATACCATAGGGAAACATTTGCTGGATCCAAACCTCACATATGGGACCAATTATAATGTCCATTATCAACCAGCTCTGGACAGAGAAGAAGTGCTTACAAGGTCTCCAACCTTACCAGTGTAAACAGCACAAAGCAATGTCAACATCTATGTCCAACATTTGTGCTTAAAACAGACACAACTCATGCAAAGTTGTGGTCAAAAGATTTGAGATTGACATATATTGTGGTTTTCACAAAATTTGCAATTTCAGTTTTTTGATCTTTTATTCAGATGTTTCTATGGTTATTGGAGTACAATTGAAACCATTTCATATATTTTTAAGCATTTTATTGACAAATAAATCACGTTTATGCAAAGATTTAATATTTACAGTGTTGACTCTCCCTGGTTGGATCTCAGCTTCTGCACCAGTTCTGATTGATGACAACCTATTCTTGCCTAATCAAGGCTAACATTTAATGTGTTTTTGTGTCAGTCTCAAACCTTTTGTCCACTATTGTATGTGGAAAGTTGTTAGTTTTTAATTCTTTGAACAATAATAATATTTATTCATTTATATAGCACTATTAATTCCATAGCACTTTTCATACATTAGTAATACTGTCCCTATTTGGGACTAACAATCTAAATATCCTATCACTATGTCTTAGGGTACTTTCACATCAGCGTTTTTTTTAAATCGCGGCAGTTGCGGTGAAAAAACGCAACTGCCGCGATTACTGCATAACCGCTGGACATGCAGCACACTTGCGGCACACTTGCGGCAAGCCCCATACAATGTATATGCGGGCTTGCGGCAGGTGCGGCAAGTGCGTTTTTGGCACCTGCGGCATTTGCATCGCGAAAAAAAACGCAGTCAGCCACAACTGTGCCGCAACCGTGCCGCAAGTGCAGCCGGTATGCGGTAATCGCGGCAGATACGGTTTTTTCACCGCATCTGCCGCGATTTAAAAAAAACCTGATGTGAAAGCACCACACTGGCTTCACACTGCAGTTTTTTCACTGATCAGTGTCCATCAGTGTTTGGGTGCCAAAACCAGGAGAGTCTCCAAAACTCAGAACAGGTGTCAATCTTTCAATTATAGTCTTACTCTGCAAGTTCCTCTCCTGGTTCCTCTGCTGGTTTTGGCACACAAACATGATGGACACTGATCAGTGAAAAACTGCAGTGTGAAGCCAGCCTTAGGAGTATGGGAGGAACTGGTGAACCTTAATAGAAATCCTGGGAGAACATACAAACTCCTTGCAGATATTGTCCTAGGTGGGATTTGAACCCAGGACCCCAGTGCAAAAAGGCTGAAGTACTAACCACTGAGCCACCATTCTACCCATGGTGAATATCTGGTGTCGAGTTTACAATGTGTGAAATAAACACCTTCCCAACCAGGCATTTTACAATTTGTGCACCTTTATTTTTTCCTACCCTTCATTAATGAATTATAACTTTTTATTATGTTAATAGATATAACTAATAAAATGCCTGTTTTGGGGGATGAATAGTGGTTTTGAATGGCACCATTCATTTTACTATTTAAATTACTGTAAAATCAGATTTTTAGGATTTTGTTTTTAAAACATTTAATTGGCTCTCATCTGTACACAGGACTAAGGCTGGTTTCACATTTGCGTATTTAAATGCAGTTTACCGAGCACAGCCAAACGTGTGCGCGCTGTGTTCCTATGTTTAACATGGGAACGCAGAGAAGCTGTGTTTGGCTGCAATTGATTGCGGTTGAGCTTGGATGCGCATAATTTATGCACCCTCCTCCGTCCTCCAAATGCACCAAGTTGCATTTTTTGTGCGCTTGTTTTATCAGCAAGCAACTGCAAGTGCACAAAAAATGCATGAAAGTCAATGGATCCGCAGTGTCCTCCACATGATAGCGCAGGAGAATGCTGGGGATCATATTGAAATCTCTCTCGATGGCCATCACTGATCTCCTGGGAGATCAGCGGCGGCCCCCGTGAGATCAGCAGCGGCCATCGGGAGCTCAGCGGCAGCCACTGGGAGATCAGCTGGAGCAGCCACTGATCTCCTCCTCCCGGCTGCCACTGATCTCCCAATGGTGTCGGCGCAGGAGAAACAACTGATCTGACAAGCTGTTTAAATCTCCCGGGCCAATATCACCTCTTCGGTGTTGGTGCGGGAAATTTAAATGGCTGTCAGATCAGCTGTTTCTCCCATGACGACATCTTCGGGAGATCAGTGGCGGCTGGGAGGAGGAGATCTTCCCTGCTGATCTCCACCTCCCGGCCGCTGCCGTGACTACTGATTGGCTGGCCTCGCACCATACTGATGTGAATGCATGCGGAGATTCTCCGCTGTGTTCACATCAGTATGGCAGTGTTTGCACTGCATTTGCGTCTGCATGCCTTCCGCATGCAGACACAAACTCTAGTGTGAAACCAGCCTAAGTTGGATAATGGGTTTGTAAAGAGAATGGGTCTTTGTCTGGAATTTAGATGGAATCTGTAGGCCTGTTAGAAAGAAATTATCTGTTTTAGGGACTAAAAAGAGAGAAATAATACTTCAGACTAAGGAGAAGAAAGCCATGTTCCTGTACAGTGCTATTCAGAACACTTTAAGCTGTGGCTCCGGTGGCTGATGTGATTCCAAAACAATCATGATGCCATGTAAGTCTCTGGTGGGGTAAATATGAAGTCTACAGATTGAAGATCTCTGCAGTATAACTTAAAAGAATAAGTGCAGGGAGAAAAATAATTTCTGTGGATATTTTTGCTGACCACATTATCTCTTTATTGAAATCTGCCATGCATATACAGTGCAAATCGATAGTGGGTATTAAGAGGGCTCATTGGGTGAGCTTGCCCAATACATAACAGGTATAGCTGTGTGTTACAGCCAGGAGCTGCCTCTAACAATCGTAGAGCCTCACCCGCGTTAGTTAACTTGCTAAATGTAGCTGACAGTGGCATGAACAACATGGAAACATTGAGGCCCATCATTATCTGGTGCCCTCGGGATGTCGGTGGGTTGCAATGAGAGCCGGGGGTCTGTTAAAGTCCTTCATTATAAAGCACTCCCCTTGAAATCTAAGCTCTAACGGGGTTTAAAGGGAACCTGACCCCTCCAAATGATCCCCAACTCTATTAATACATGTTCCTGCACTCTTAAAGATCATTATCAGCGGTCCTTTTGTGTAAAAAAAGCGTTCAATAACATTGTGAAAAACGCTATTATAACCTTACATGTCAGGGACTTCTTCACATTGAATAAGTCTCACAGGGCATTCCCTGTGAGACTCTAAGCCCTCCTGACCCGCTCATTATCAAGCCCCGATGGGCGTGATAACTAATCCTAGTCCTCCTGGCCCTTCTGTATGGGCGTAATAGCCGGTGTGATGCTTTTTGCCTCACATCCGGTCCTGGTGACGTGTGTACACCCTTTAGGTGTAAGCCGACCTCACCATGCGCATTGCGCATGCGTGGCTTGTCGGCTTACACCTAAAGGGTGTACACATGTCACCAGGACAGGATGTGAGGCAAAAAGCGTCACACCAGCTATTACAGCCTTACAGAAGGGCAAGGAGGGCTAGGATTAATTATCACTCCCACTAGGGCGTGATAATGAGCGGGTCAGTAGGGCATAGAGTCTCACAGGGAACGCCATGTGAGACTTATTCAATGTGAAGAAGTCCCTGACATGTAAGTGAATAATAGCATTTTTCACAATGTTACTGAACACTTTTTTTACACAAAAGGACTGCTACTAATGATCTTTAAGGGTGCAGGGACAGGTATTAATAGGGTAAGTTCACACTTACCCGGCGTGTTTGTCGGCGGCAGCTGCCGGGACCCGCCAGGAAGCTCCGGCGCCGTCCACCGGCTTCCTGGCGGGTATGTGCGGGCGGTATCCGGCGGCTGCCCAGCGGGTTCTCGGCGGAGATTCTGCAGCGGCTGGAAGCAGCACATGATTCTGCTTGCAGCCGCTGCAGAACCGGCCGGTTTTTAGAACATGGTCATTCTTTGCTAACCCGCTGGGAAACCTGCGGGTTAGCAACGGATGACGCTGGGTAACCGCCGGTGTCTGCACAGCCTTGGGCGGGTTACATTAGTTTCAATGTTAATCCAAACGCTGGTTTGGATTAACATAAATTTAAATAAAACTAATGTATGCAAAACGGCGGTTTACACAGGTAAACCGCCGAAAACCCGCCCAGTGCGCACATACCCATAGAGTTGGGGGTCATTTGGAGGGGTCAGGTTCCCTTTAAAGAAGACGGTGAGTTCTACCATATGCATCAGTACTGTGATATTGCAGTGTATATTGGGATTAATAAATACAGTGAAACATAAAGATGAATGTTATAAAATAAATAAAAATAAACAGAAAATTTTAAATAAAGGTAATAAAAATATTTACATATTTGTGGTATCATCGCATTCAGAAAAGTCCAATATATCAAAATATAACAATAATTATTCCAATTTGAAAACACCATAAACAGAAGAAAATTAAAAAACGCCCAAATTATATTTTTTGGTTGCGACAATAACACAAAAATACTGAAATAAGCCATCAAAATGTCATATCTTGTCAATTAAAGCGTTGTCTCCCCTTGCAAAAATTAGCAATCACATGACTCCATTATCTGAAAATGAAAACTTTACTGGTCTTGAAAATTGGTGACACAATAATAAATAAAAAAATTCTGAAGTTTGGAATTTTTTCACCACTAATAAAACTGGACAGGTTTGGTGTAACCATTATCGTACTGACAAGGAGCATCATGATGCAAGGTTATTTTTACCATAAAATGGACGGCAGAAAAACAATTCCCAAAAAGCAATGTCACCCGCACTTATTTGCAGTACATTATGTGATAAAATAAATGCTGACACAAAAATGGAAAATGTACGCATCCAGAAGGGGTTAAATACTTTAAACACTTTAAACTGTAGGGCAGTAAGCTGACACTGTATATATAAGTGTAAGGATGAAGATTTATATACAGATATAGACAATATATCTGTATATAAAAGTATTGGGACATAAAAGTACACAAAGCAAGTGGGAGACGTTTATTAGCATCCTGAATAGGGTCTGTGCACAAAATATAACCTATGGGAATAAGCATGCTAGAAATAGGAGGAAACAACTATGGCTAAATAAGGCTGTAAGGGGCGCAATAAGTGACAAAAAGAAAGCATTTAGGGAATTAAAGCAAGTAGGTAGTGATGAAGCATTAAATAAATACAGAAAATTAAATAACATTTGTAAAAAGCAAATCAAGGCAGCAAAGATTGAGACAGAGAGACTCATTGCCAGAGAAAGTAAAAATAATCTGAAAATATTTTTTAACTACATAAATAGTATGAAACTAAAAAATGATGGTGTTGGTCCCTTTAAAAATAATTTGGGTAAAATGGTGGATGAGGATGAGGAAAAAGCCAATATGCTAAATGACTTTTTTTCAACAATATTTACACAAGAAAATCCCATGACAGACAATATGATCAGTGATTACAAAAACTGTCAATTAAACGTCACCTGCTTAACCCAGCAGGAAGTACGGCATCGTCTAAAAATCACTAAAATTGACAAATCCCCGGGCCCGGATGGGATACACCCCAGAGTGCTGCAGGAATTAAATACTGTCATAGATAGACCATTATTTTTAATATTTCAAGATTCCATAATAACAGGGTCTGTACCACAGGACTGGGGTATAGCAAATGTGGTGCCAATATTCAAAAAGGGAACAAAAACTGAACTTGGAAATTATAGGCCAGTAAGCTTAACCTCTACTGTGGGTAAAATCCTAGAGGGTTTTCTAAGAGATGCTATACTGGAGTATCTGAAGAAAAATAACCTTATGACCCAAAATCAACATGGTTTTACGAGGGCCTGTTCCTGTCAAACTAATCTGACAAGCTTCTATGAAGAAGTAAGTTCTGGACTGGATCAAAGAAATGCAGTGGATGTGGTGTATATGGACTTTTCAAAAGCTTTTGATACGGTGCCACACAAAAGGTTGATACATAAAATAGAGCAATGGGGATAGGGAAAACATTTTAAGTGGGTCAAAAAGTGACTTAGCAATAGGAAACAAAGGTGGTCATTAATGGAACACACTCAGAATGGGTCACAGTTACCAGTGGGGTACCACAGGGGTCAGTGTTGGGCCCGCTTCAATTTAATATATTTATTAATGACCTTGTAGGGGGCATACAGAGTAGAATTTCAATATTTGCAGATGACACTAAACTCTGCAGGGTAATCAATACAGAGGAGGACAATTTTATATTACAGGAGGATTTATGTAAATTAGAAGCTTGGGCTGATAAATGGCAAATGAGCTTTAATGGAGATAAATGTAAGGTCATGCACTTGGGCAGAGGAAACAAAAGGTACAATTATGTGCTTAATTGTAAAACATTGGGCAAAACTGTCACTGAAAAAGACCTAGGTGTACCCCTAACCTAGACACGCTTGCCTTTAGGTAAGAGACTTTGGAGCAATTGTTCCTTTGCATGATGCCAGAGATTGTTTTTTACTCTATTTACCTAGGATTTCTGCTTTTGATATGGAGCTATTACATACTGTGACCATGGATATCTGTGGAGTTTAAACATATTGTATTATAACCCTTACATAATTATATACATCTTTTATCTCCATTTGATGTATTATATCCTACATGGAGCTTTGTACCCTATAGCTTTTGAATTCCCAGTGTAAAATTGTCATTTTTTCATGCATACTCTTATGCTGGTGTCCAGTTCTAGGAGAGAGGTTACCCACCACCTGAGGTTTGTTGACCCAGGTTCCTCTGCCCCCATCCCTTCTCTCTACTGGTTTTAACCTTTAATAAAGTCTAATTTGCATTATACTGAGTTGTCGCTAACATCTTTTGGTTTGTTATACTTCGCCTTATGGTGCGATTCTCTCATAGTGTTATGCTCCCCATTACTGGGGTCACAGATAAGCATTTTTGATGAAGCTTGCTAACTAGGTGTATGGGTAGATGACAAACTCACATTTAGTGCCAGTGTCAGGCAGCTGCTGCAAAAGCAAATAAAATAATGGGATGCATTAAAAGAGGCATAGATGCTCATGAGGAGAACATAATTTCACCTCTATACAAGTCACTAGTGCGACCACACTTAGAATACTGTGTACAATTCTGGTTTCCGGTGTATAAGAAAGACATAGCTGAACTAGAGCGGGTCCAGAGAAGAGCAACCAAGGTTATTAGAGGACTGAAGGGTCTGCAGTACCAAGAAAGGTTATTAAACTTGGGGTTATTTAGCTTGGAAAAACGAAGGTTTAGGGGTGTTCTTATAACAATGTATAAATATATGAGGGGACAGTACAGAGAACTTTCTAATGATCTCTTTAATCTTAGGCCTGAGACGGGGACAAGGGGGCATCCTCTACGTCTGAAGGAAAGAAGGTTTAATCATAATCATAGATGTGGATTCTTTACTGTAAGAGCAGTGAGACTATGGAACTCTCTGCCACATGATGTTGTAATGAGTGACTCATTACTAACATTTAAGAAGGGCCTGGATGCCTTTCTTGAAAACTATAATATTACCAGTTATATATACTAGATTCTTTGATAGGGCATTGATCCAGGGAATTAGTCTGATTGCCATATCTGGAGTCAGAAAGGAATTTTTTCCCCCGATGTGGAGCTAGTGTTGCCACATGGGTTTTTTTTGCCTTCCTCTGGATCAACATGTTAGGCTATGGGTTGAACTAGATGGACTTAAAGTCTTCCTTCAACCTTAAAAACTATATTACTATGTTACAATGTTACTATATATTTTTTTTATAACATCGGCCAAACAACCATCTTTTTTGGATTTCTCAATAGCCTCATATATAGCTAAATAAGCATGCCAATCAATAAATCAATCAACTAATCAGTATATCTGTCTATCTCGTACTCTAAAAAGAAAAAAAACTGCACAGCACTCACAGACTAATGTGAACTGGTGCTAGCAGGGACACTGGGTCAAATAACTAGAAAAAGTTCTCTGCAGCACTCAGCTACTACCAATGACATACAATTGCTAACAAGCTATATGTATATGAGAAAAAAGTTTAAAAACTTGCGTTTTTTTCAAAAAACTCAAAAATCTTATTTTTTTATTTTGAAGTTCTTAGTACATACATTGGCCAATGTCTGTTTGCTCATCGACTGCGACAAAGTGACTTCAGGTCCGATGAGTCCTACGCTGATATCCCTACCCTCCTTGTCCAGCCCCTCACTTCTCAGTGGGCAGACGTAAGTTTTTAAACTTTTTCCTCATATACATATAGCTTGTTAGCAATTGTACGTATTGGTAGTAGCTGAGTGCTGCAGATAACTTTTTCTAGTTATTTGACCAGCGTCCTGCTGGCACCAGTTCACATTAGTCTGTGAGTGCTGTGCAGTTTTTTTTTTTTCGTTTTTTTTTTTTCTTTTTTGTATCATATGAAGTTGCTGGCTCCTTGCTGTAATTTGCACCCTCATAGCCTGCAGGTGATCTAGGGTCGAGATGGAGTCTGCCCACTGAGAAGTGGGGGGGTGGACAAGGAGGATAGGGATATCAGCGTAGGACTCATCGGCCTGAAGTCACTTTGTCGCAGTCGATGAGCAAGCAGACATTGGCTAATGTGTGTACCAAGAACTTCAGAAATAAAAAAATAAGATTTTTGAGTTTTTTGAAAAAAAGTAATTTTTTAAACTTTTTTCTCATATACATATAGCTTGTTAGCAATTGTACGTCATTGTTAGTAGCTGAGTGCTGCAGAGAACTTTTTCTAGTTATCTCGTACTCTATGCACAGATGTAGTAAACGTCACATACAGTGCTGATCCATCCCTTTTTCGCCCTGCTGACAGCTTTATTCAAAGCTTCACAATGGATCATCTGTTTTGCCGGTTTTCTGTCAAGACGATCTACATTAGAGGTTTTTTTTAGCTATTTTATTTTTTACTGCAAGCTTTTGTGAAAACAACTCAATATATTCTGTTCAATACTATAACACAAACTGTGCCAGTTTAAAGTGATAAAAAGATATACAATCACAGATGTCGATACAGTTGAAAACAATGATGAAAGAGAGCTGTGCACCCCCTCCTCATCCATTTTTTGCAATGTCCATGCTCCGACGTCTCAGCACAATGGCACTACAGTGTCCTGCTGTACTGAGATGTGCAGAGCTGCAGAAAACAAAGCAGAGACCAGAGCAGCTGGGAAAAAAGGAGAGGTGAGTACAATGGTGGCCAATCGCTATAATACTATTTGGATGATAATAGTGATGCATTATACTATTTGAAGGACTGTGGGGTGCATTTTAATGTATGAAGGGCTATGGATGGTGCATTATTATATATGTAAGACTGTGGGGGTGCTTTATAATATATGAAGGACTATGGAGATGCAATATACTATTTTAAGGACTATGGAGATGTATTTTAACATATAGAGGACTATGTGGGTGCATTATAATATATGGAAGGCTTTGGAGTGCATTATAATATGTTGAGGATAATGGGGGGCGCTTTATAATATATGGAATATATGAAGGACTGTAGGGTGTGCACTATATTATACGGAGTAATATGAATGGTGCATTATAATACATGGAGGACTTTAGGGTGCATTATAAAATATGGAGGACTATAGGGGGTGCATTATATTATTGGAGGACTAGTGGGGTGCATTATACTATATGGATGAATATGATGGTGCATTATAATATATAAAGATCTATGGGGGTGTCATTTTAATCTATGAAGGCTACAGGTGCATTATACTCCAGAAGGACTATGGAGTGCTTAATACTATATGGATGATTATGTATGGTCTTTTATACTAGATAGAGGACCATGGAGGTTGCATATTATTATATGGAGGACTATGTGGGACAAATTATACTAAATTGAAGTCTATGTGGGGGGCTATTAAAATATTTTGAGAGCTAGTGGAGGTCAATATACTATTTGGAGGGCTATATGGAGGCCATTATATTATTTGGAGGGCTATGATGGAGCTTTTATACTTCATGGAGGTCTACTTGAGGGCCATTATACTGTAGGCAAGAAATTATACAATTTGAAGGTTTGGGAGGGGTCCATCATACTGTGCAGATGGCTGCAAGGGGGCATTATACTGTTTGGAGGGCTAGTCAGGAGCCATTAGTAGTG
>JARQOC010000003.1:668981981-669036017 GCA_033576535.1 Allobates femoralis | reverse complement strand
ATTGTATAGAGCTAAGAACAAAGGCTAATATACATAGAAAGAAAGTTTTAGGCAAAGAACACTATAGTAAGAAAAGAAACAATGAATATAAAGTGTATCAGTGTATAAGGTGCAAATAGGAAGGTTACATGATAGGTACAGTGGGTACGGAAAGTATTCAGACCTCTTTAAATTTTTCACTCTTTGTTTCATGGCAGCCATTTCAAAATTCAAAAAAGTTAATTTTTTTTCTCATTAATGTATACTTTGCACCCCACCTTGACTAAAAAAACAGATATGTAGAAATTTTTGCAAATTTATTAAAAAAGAAAAACTGAAATATCACATGGTCATAAGTATTCAAAACCTTTGCTCAGTATTGAGTAGAAGCACCCTTTTGAGCTAGTACAGCCATGAGTCTTCTTGGGAATGATGCCACAAGTTTTTCACACCTAGATTTGGGGATGCTCTGCCATTCTTCCTTGAAGAACCTCTGCACTTCCGTCAGGTTGAATGGTGAATGTTGGTGGACAGCCATTTTCAGGTCTCTCCAGAGATGATCAATAGGGTTTAGGTCAGGGCACTGGCTGAGCCGGTCAAGAATGGTCACAGAGTTGTTCTGAAGCCACTCCTTTGTTATTTCAGCTGTGTGCTTAGGGTCATTGTTTTGTTGGAGGGTGAACGTTGGCCAAGTCCAGGTTCCAGAGCACTCTGGAAGAGGTTTTCATCCAGGATATCTCTGTACTTCATCACTGTCATGTTTCCTTCAATTGCAACCAGTTGTACTGCCTCTGCAGATGAAAAACACATAGCATGATGCTGCCTCTACCATGTTTCACTGTTGGGATTGTGTTGGGCCGGTGATAAGCAGTGCCTGGTTTGCTTCACACATACTGCTTAGATTTATCACCAAAAGTTCTATCTTTGTCTCATCAGACCAGAGAATCTTATTTCTCATAGTCTGGGAGTCCTTCATGTGTTTTTTTTGCAAACTCTATGCGGGATTTCATATGTCTTGCACTGAGTAGAGGCTTCTGTCAGGTCACTCTGCCATAAAGGCCCAACTATGTGAGGGCTGCAGTGATAGTTGACTTTGCAGACCTTTCTCCCATCTTCATACTCCATGTCTGGAGCTCAGTCACAGTGATCTTGGGGTTCATATTTACCTTTTTTACCAAGACTTTTCTCCCATGATTGCTCAGTTTGGATGGACGGCCAGGTCTAGGAAGACTTCTGGTGGTCCCAAACTTCTTCTATTTAATGATTATGGAGATCACTGTGCTCTTAGCTACTGCAGAAATACTTTTTTTTAACCCTGGCCAGATTTGTGCCTTGCCTCAATTCTGTCTCTGAGCTCCTTGGGCAGTTCCTTTGACCTCATGATTCTCATTTGTTCTACATGCACTGTGAGCTGTGAGGTCTTATATAGACAGGTGTGTGCCTTTCCAAATCAAGTCCTTTCAGTTTAATTAAATATAGCTGGACTCCAATGAAGGAGTAGAACCATCTCAAAGAGGATCACAAGGAAATGGACAGCATGTGACTTAAATATGAGTGTCTGAGCAAAGGGTCTGAATACTTATGACCATATGATATTTCAGTTGTTTGTTTTAAGTCTGCAAAAATGTATACATTTCTGTTTTTTTTCAGTCCAGATGGGGTGCAGAGTGTACATTAATGAGAAAAAAATGAACTTTTATGAATTTACCAAATGGCTGCAATGAAGCAAAGAATACAAATTTAAAGGGGTCTCAATATTTTCCATAACGATTATGTAAGAACACATGATTATACAAAAATAAATTGGTGAACGAGAGATAATGTGGGTGGAGTCTTTATTCAAATGAACCATTTTTTCCTTTGTGGGTCTTTTTTTCTTTTGACTTACTGGGTTAGTAATGGAGGTGTCTAATAAATGCCTCTCCACTACAAACCTCTGGGCTTGATGTCATTATACACCTAACATTAACCTCCCATAATATCACCTCGATTGCAATTCATTTCAGCAATTTTACTGCCTCCATCGAAGAACTACTGACTTCTGGAAAAATGATTGAGTTTCCCATTGACTTATCTTATACTTTTTACTCGCATCGAGCCCATCTGACTGACCGACCTGTTTGAATCGAGTACAGACTCAGAACATTCGAACATTTTAGTGTGCACTCATCACTAGTGCTCAAAACTTGTAGATGAACAAGAAATCAGGAGTATTTGATGTGCTACTTACCTTGTTACTTCCTTAGGAGCACTTAATTTTACACACACCGTCTGTATTTTGGCAAACCTTTTGTTAAATACATAATGCTATGTTGTAATTTTTCATGTGTTGCTGTTCATCTCAAGTTATAATTATTAATTTTAATAGCTTGTTATGACAAGATATTTTCTATTTTGACCCGACATGTAAATCTATGAAATTCAAAGAAGGAAAACTTTGATCTACACATTTCTTCACATTACTCCTGCAAATGTAAATGCATTTTATTAGGATTTTATATGATATACCAACACTAAGTAGCAAGTATTTGTGAAGTGTAAAGGAAATGATGCATGGTTATCAAAATATTTAAATATATAAATCTGAAAATTGTTACATGCATTTGTATTCCACCCCACTGAAACTTTGTAAGACCACACTTAGCTACTGCACCTATTCTTTTGGTTATGTATCTTTTCAAATCCAGAGACTTACATTTTTGCCAATTCTTCATTGCAATATAGCTGTAGCCCAGAAGACTGGTAGGAGTGATTGCAATCACATAAAGTCCCAATAACACACATTTAAAAAAAAAATCAAAAAGTAGTAATACTTTTTCAAGTTACTGGATATATACAGTGAGTAAAATAAATTTTGAACACATCACCAATTTTCTAAGTGAATATATTTCTAAATGGAAATGGGGTGCTACAATATCTGGTGAGAATTTCATGTCAATAAAACCTTTAGAAACATATTTACTTAGAAAATTGGTGACATGTTTAATACTTACTTTGCCCATAGGTTAAACAAAAGGCTGTAAGATTAATTACTGGGAATGAAAACAGCTAAAGGGTGAAATTTCAATTTCGCATGATTGTGTAGAAAAGGAGCATGTTAGAGAGGAAGAGCCTATCAGAAGTAAAGATGGTCCATTTGAAATTATAGTAGGCAGCACTCACCATTGTTGCATGGGGATTTCTTTATTTCTTTATTTCACATTGCACACAAGTGATATGCCCGCAGGGTGGTGGATGCGGGGTGCGTCCAGGGACTACACGTGTTTCACTCAAGTGAGCTTAAACAGGTCCACTCAACCCATTGAAGCTCACTTGAGCTAAACACATGTAGTCCCTGGACGCATCCCGCATACACCACCCTGCCGGCATATCACTTGTGTGCAATGTGAAATAAAGAAATCCTGATGCAACAGAATGGTGAGTGCTGGCTACTATTATTTCAAATGAACTTTGTGACTTTTGAAACAAAGGCACGGCACCACGATTTAGTAGTGGGCACAGGTCCTGTGTTACCTCCATAGCCAGTTGTGGCTTAACCACAGTCATAGGCAGTAATGCGGGTCATTCTTATAATTAATTTAAAGAAGTAAAGATGGTCAAAGGCTGATCAATCAATGAACAACTGTGTGTAAATATTGTGGAAGAATTTAAAACATTGTAAAAATTTAAAAATAAACTTTGAATATCCCACTATCTACAATACATAATATTATCAAAAGATTTCAAGATTATGGAAAAATGTGTGTGTATAAAGAACAAGGCAGATGGTCATTACTGGATGCGCTTTGTCTACTGTCCCTCAGTTGGCACTGCATTAAAAACCTGCATAATTTGGACATGCAAATAATTACAAGGGTTCAGGAATAATTCCAGAAATCATTTTCTGTGAACCCAGTTTCTCACGTAATTCACAAATGGAAGTTTAAGCTATATCATGCAAAGACGTCATCAAGAAATGCTCCTGTCTCCTCTGGGCTTAAGCACATTTAAAGTGAATAGAGACAAAATAAATTTTTCCTGTGGTCAAATGAGTCAAAACATTAAATAATTTATGGAAACCATGGATGCAGAGTCGTATATACTCAAGACCATCCAGTATGTTAGCACGCAGTTCAAACGTTTGCGTCTCTGATAATATGGGGTTGCATTACACCCTACGGCATAAGCATCTAACACATCTTGAAAGATACTATCAATGCTGCCAATTTCATTGAGATTTCACAACAACATATGCTCTTACATAGACATCTTTTTTTCTGGCCTTATATCAGCAAGACAATGCTAAACTACATATTGCATTCACAAAAGCATAATTTTGTTAAAGAAGAGTTCAGGTCAACTGGCCTACACTCCCAAGTAGAAAACAGTTGGTGTTTTATGACATGACAGGTCTGGTAGAGAAGACCAAGGATTGTTGAGCAGCTAGATACCTACATCAGACAACAATGGATGAACATTCCACCCAAAAACTTAATCACTTTGTCTCCTCATTTTCCAGACAGTTACAGTCTGCTGTAAAAAGAAAAAGATGATGCTACCTTATGTTAAATATTGTTCTATCCCAACTGTTTTTGAGATGTGTTTTAGCCATCAAGATCTAAATGACTTATTTAAGAAAAAAATCAAGTTGTTGGCGGTTGTGTAAGTGTGTGTATAGAGATATGCCTGTTGGTGACGACTATGAGTGAAGGCTGCACCTGTAGTGGTAACATCAGACCACTAGATAATAAAACAAAATTTTAATAATTTTATGAATGCTGTGATGTGAATATTAGATGAACTGTGCAGTAAAAATGCAATTTTGCTGCTGGATTTAGAAAATACTTTTATTGCATCATTGCTCTGTGACTCAATCTGAGAACATATAAAGTTTGGTTGTGGTGGTTGATTGTCATGGAGACTAGCAGAGAGAAGACGCGTGTTGACTGGGAGCTCCTGCTTTGTCTATGGAGAAAGGAAAATCCGGACATACCTGTTTTATTTCCTGTTTCCTCTCTCATAAGTTCAGCAGTTTTGTGTCCTGTGATTGGTGATGTAAGGGACAATTAATCCTTTATCCCAGTTCGGAGGAGAGCATTGGAAAACACAACAGTGAGATAACATTGGAAGGAGCCGGCAATCTTGTAAAGTGTGACACGACGCCAGCAGAGGGTAAAGCACCCTATGCATTAAAAAAAAGTTGAGGTATCTCAGATTCTTCTTCTAAATTTTTAATTCTCCCTGATCGGTCCAACGAGTTACTTAGGGTGAGCTAGGTGTATAGATCATCCTGAATGACTAGACTTTATGGGACAATGTCAGTGAGGCAAGTACTGTGTTCATATTGATGAGGACTGTTGATAGCGCGGTGTGAAGTTTGGAAAGGCCATAGCCCTTGGTGAAAATCCCACCTGTCTGGATTGGATTTTTTTTTTCTCTTCTTTTCTCAGAGTATGCTTCTTAAATTAATTTATCGTCTGTATTCTTGTAAAGAAAAGAAAAGAGAAATTGAATATAGTTGTGTATATTATATGTTATGTCTTGTTAGGAGAATTTGAGTAGTAATTCGCTTACCTGTACAGCTGAAAATGGTCATATTGGGATCCCAGAAGATTTATTAATAGGGGATAGTGTCAAGATTGAACTGGGAGAACAGACACATATCATGGCTTCCCTGTAGGAACTAACCTTGTTTAATTCCAGACACATTTAGGGGAGGGGGTGTCATTATTGGCTCAAGGGAAGACTCCCCCTTACTGGGACCAGGGATATGTAGCTGTTCTTCTGGTAAGGAAAACAAGACATATTTTTGTTTGTACGAGTTGTTGGGTTATAAATTGTACAGTTTATTTATTTCACTTTTCTTCACTATACAATCAGGGGCGAGTTTTGTTACAATAAATCTGTTTTTTGTTTTACCTTCGCTTTGGAAGCTTATTTTTCCTGTCGGTGGCATCACTGTATCAAAAGGAATTCAAATCCCTGCTGTTGCCGGTGGTGTTACAGTTGCAGTTGTCTGAGTGAGCAGTGAACTACGGGTCCTGGGCACCAGTTAGCTCAGCCATGTCAGTGACTGGAACGTCTTCAGAAAATTAAGGTGTTTGACACAAACTTTGGCAGAGACTACACAGCTTGTGCAAGTATTCAGACAGAAATATAATGACTATGAAGAAGATTCTCCAGTGTGAGTGCTGCATGACCTGCTCTCAGATATCATTAGAATGAAGAGTGATGTTCAGGCCACTTTTGATACAAATGAAAAGAAAGGACAAGAACTGAAAAGTGCCATAAAGATCTGTAAAGTGCTGAAGCAGAGAAATGCCTCCGACATCTAACAAATCAAAGACATGTTTCAAAAGTACAGATATTAACTGCTTGTAATGGAAAAATGTGTAACTTACTACCTCTGATATGTGCTTTGATTTACTTTTCTGTGTTTATTTTTAAAATTCGGGATATATACATATATGTGTGTGATTCTCAATTAATTAGAATATCATCAAAAAGATAATTTATTTCAGCCATTCAATACAAAAAGTGAAACACAAATAATATAACATTACAAGCAGTGATCTAATTCAATTGTATATTTATGTTAATGTTGATGATTATGACTTATAGCCAATGAAAACCCAAGAGTCACTGTCTCAGATAATTAGAATAATTAGCACAAACACCTGCAAAGGTTTACTAAGCATTTAAACGGTCCCTTAGTTTGGTTCTGTAGGCTACACAATCATGTGGAAGACTGCTGACTTGACAGACAGCCACAAGACAGTCATTGACATACTCCACAAGGAGTGTAAACAACAAAAGGTCATTGCTAAAGAAGCTGGCTGTTCACAGAGTGCTGTATTCAAGCATATAAATGGAAATTTGACTGGTAAAAAAAGGTGCACAAGAAACCGGGATAACCCCAATCTTGTAAGGATTGTTAAGGAAAGGTCATTCAAAAATTTAGGGGAGATTCACAAGGAGTGGACTGCTGCTGGAGTCAGTGCTACAAGAGACACCACACACAGACATATCAAGGACATGGGCTACAACTGTGACATTCTTGGTGTCAAGCCACCATTGACCAATAGACAACGCAAGAAGCATCATACCTGGTCCAAGGAGAAAAAAACTGGACTGGTGCTCAGTGAAGATGAGCCACCACCCTAGTGTTCTAATTCGATTTGGTTTGCCGAATTGGGCGTTTGTTCGTCGAATGTTCGTCGAATGTTTGTCAAACACCATTGAATCCCATTGAAAACAATGGCAGCCAAACACAAACACATAAAAACACATAGAAAACACATAGAAAACACCTTCTAAAGTGTCCAAAAGGTGAGAAACTACTCAGAAGATACAACAAACATATGGAAAAGTGAAAACTACATATAAAAATGTGAAAAGAAAAGAGATAGATGAGTAAAAGGGGAAGGAGACACAGATATAGGCATGTCATGCCCTTCCAAAATCAGTTTTTACTACAGTAGTTGTAAGGCATCATGCACACGATGAGTAGTTGTTGAGTTTTACTTCAGTATCTGTAAGGGCATGTGCAGATGATGATTATTTGGTGTGTTTCACTTCAGTATTTGTAAGGCCATATGTAGATGATTATTATTTGGTGCGTTTCACTTCAGTATCTGTAAGGCCATGTGCAGATGATGATTATATGGTGTGTTTCACTTCAGTATCTGTAAGGCCATGTGCAGATGATGATTATATGGTGTGTTTTACTTCAGTATCTGTAAGGCTACATTCAGAAGAAGAGTATTTGTTGAGTTTCAATTCAGTATCTGTAAGGCCATTTGCAGATGATGATTATATGGTGTGTTTTACTTCAGTATCTATAAGGGCATGTGCAGATGATGATTATTTGGTGCATTTCACTTCAGTATCTGTGAAGCCATGTGCAAATGATGATTATTTGGTGTGTTTTACTTCAGTATCTGTAAGTCCATGTGCAGATGATGATTATTTGGTGCGTTTCACTTCAGTATCTGTGAAGCCATGTGCAGATGATGATTATTTGGTGGGTTTCACTTCAGCATCTGTAAGGCCATGTGCAGATGATGATAATTTTGGTTTTACCTCAGTATCTGGAAAGCCTTGTGCAGGCGATGAGTATTTGGTGCAGTTTTTAATACAGCATCTGGAAGGCCTCGTGCACACGCTGAGCATTGTGTCACATTTAGGGGACAATAATAAGAGTCTCTATTTTTTTCCAAAAATTTGAGCCCAGACACCACTTTAGTGGCATCAATTGCCCCACAGTTGCAAGCTGAAAATGGTTGGTGAGGTGACTTTCATGCACCACATTCCAAAATCCATAATCTTTTTGACTCCCCATGTTATCTGTAATGGTACCTTTACACGCCGCGACGGCAGGCTGGATACATCCCGCTACTTCACGTGCACGAGCACGCTCAAACGGTTACAAACGGTCAACGCACCCTCTTTACACGCCGCCACAAGGTGCGCTACGCCACGCTACATCTATAGCTAGCTACATCGCCGGGTGTCTCAAGTAGCCAGCTGTAGCTCATTTACACACCGCTATAACCAGCTACTATGGGCGTACCTGGTGCAGCAGGGACAGCACATAGGCGTGCCACAATTGTGGAGTACGAGCCGTCCGTACGCTGATAGGACGAAGCAATAACATCCTGATTGGGCAGGCAACGCAGGAGGCTGAGTAATACAGCACGCTCGAGCGATTGTGTAGTGTGACTGGTCAGCTCCTTAAATATGCCTCCCTATGCAGCGACTACCAATCGTCATGCAGCAGCTTCCTCCAATGATCGCTGAAGGGGGTGCGGAAACCCGGAGCCAGGGTCACGCCTTAGCTACATTGCAGCAACATCGCATGCTGTCCAGAGTTCCCTTCCGTTGCTTCTTTACACGCCGATACAGCTCGCTACCATCGGCGATGTAGCCATCAGTTTTCGAGCAGAGCTAGGAAACAGATGTATCTGTTGCCGGCTGTAGCGTCACGTCTTCAGACGCCGCTACGACGGGCTACATTGGCGCTACAAGCTACATTTGTAGCCTGTAGCGGGATGTATCCAGCCTGCCGTCGCGGCGTGTAAAGGGCCCTTAAGGGTCCCTTTACACGCCACCACTGGAAGGTAGCAACTGCCGGACACTGGGGATAATTGTGCCTGTTGTTATGAAATTGCTACGAAATGGTGGCGTGTAAATAGGGCAGTTCCTCCCTGTATCCTGCAGTTGACTCAGATACCTGTTGCTGAGCCGTGCTCAAAAACCGAAGGCAATAGAAAGGCACAATTGCCATGGTAGTGGCGTCTAAACGGGGCACAGGCCTGGATGTTGCGTCGCCTAGTGAACTCCAAGGGGCGTGCCACAGCGTCATGGATAGCACGCCCCATCAGCGATCATTGGTGGGGGCAACTATGTTACCATTGGCTGTCCCTTCACAGGGCGCCATATTTAAAGAGCTATCCATTCACAGTCCACCATTGGAATGGCGTCATGTATTAGCCAGCCTTCCTGCGCAGGCTGGCCAATCATGACGCTATTGCGTTGTCCAATCAACGCTTTGGAGTCACGGAGTACACAACTCTGTCTTATGTACTTGCGGCGCCCATATTCCTTTGTGGTAGCGGCATGTAAAGCGGGGAAGGTATTCAACAGGAAGTAAGCCGCAGGATCTGTCGGCACTTCCGGGGAACAAAGATACCTTCAGTGGACAACGCAATGGCGGCGTGTATATGCGGCATCAGCGATCGGTATCCACCGTTAAAACCGTGCGCGTGCACGTGCAGTGGATACCTGTTGCTAGCCACAGTGGCGGCGTGTAAAGGTACCTTAAGATTTGTCACCAAAATGTAAGTAGCGGCCAAAAAATCTGGGTAAATATGAAGACAGCAGGAGAAGGGGCTGCTGTCCAAGTCTTACCATCCCCACGAGTTGTGTGTCAATCCTCTGTATGTAGAAGTTCTTCCACTGCTTCTGCCTCCTCAACCTCGTCTCGGTCCTCCACCTGCACCCAAAGCCTGTCTGGTAATGACACCCGCGTTCTAACGGCTCACAAGGAATCCTGCACACCTCCTTACTATGATGGCAGCAGGTCTCAACGGCATCAGGCGGTCTTCACCTTGAAATGTATGGGAGATGTGAGTCAGGCTAGGGTCACACATAAGCCCTTGGTCCGTTTTTGGCTTCATTTTTGGCATTTTTTTTTTCTAAGTCCAAAAATTGACAGAAAAACGGATTGGATGTAATAAACACCCTGTCCATTTTTTTCTGGACCTCAAAACATTGCTCTGTCCGTTTTTGAGTCAAAAACGTTGCTAGCAACGTTTTTGGCATCAGTTAAAAAACGCATGCTTTTTTTAACATGGGGCCCTATGGGAAACGCATGCGTTAACGCATGGCACATTTAGGCACCTGCGTTAACGCATATGCGTTTTTAATGAAAAAAAATGAAAAAATTACTAAGTCCAAAAACGTTCAGAGGTGCAGGAGGCTCAAAAAGCACCCAAAAAAAACGGATTGGTCATGGAAATCACTTCCAAAAACGGATTTCTATGTGTGACCCCAGCCTTAAACAGCTGAAGAGTTGTGGTCTGCTGTGGAGACCGAGTTTCATCAATGCTTGTGTCCACTGAACCTGCAGCCAAGGAAGGCCGTGTGCGACAATGCTGCAATGCTTTGTGCAGCCCTCTGTCGGGGCAATGTGCAAAAAATTATGTTTGCTTGTTCCAGTAAAAAATTGTTAGAATGAACTAAACTCAAGGTGTATTTAGTTGTATTAAACATGGCCTACAGTAAAGGTTTAGTGAACACTGCTTTTATGCAAAAACTGACAGGTTAGCTTGTTGCAGTAAAAGAGTAATAGAATGAACTACACTCAAGGTGTATTTGGCTATATTGAACGTTAGTGAACACTGATTTTAAGCAAAAACTGACAGGTTAGCTTGTTGCAGTAAAAAAATGATTAGAATGAACTGCACTCAAGGTGTATTTGGTTGTATTAAACGTTAGTGAACACTGCTTTTAAGCAAAAAATGACATGCTTCCCTCTGCCAACAAGCTTTTTGGAGATGAAAATTTCATTTTCCAGCAGGACTTGGCACCTGCTATCAAAGCAACCTGGGCTTCCATAATGTGGCACACCTGTGGGGGATTGCCACAGGTTCCACCAGTGCAAGGAGGGAATTACACCTTGGTTAACACAGCACACACCACCTTCCACCCCAGACCTGAAGGGGGAGCTCTACTGGCTGCCTTAAGTCAGTTCCCCTTTAAGAACATCCAGGCCTGAGGGAAGGAGTTAGTCCCTGTAGTTTCAGTTCAGTTCCTGCAGTGAGAGGGAAAAGAGAGGAGACGGAGGGACTGGTCGCTGGTAGAGATCCAGGCCCAAGACCAGGGATCACTGACCGTGTGCACACCCTAGGGAAAGGGTCGGAGGCAAGAGGAAAAGCAGGGAACTAAGAAAGGGGACCTGATTCAACAGCCCTTTAGTAAACCTGGACACTGGAGTCCGATGCTGCCAGCATTCAGAGCTACAGCAAAAGCCCAGAAAACTCAGGAGGAGTTCAGCCCTGAGAAGAGCTACTAAGAGACACTAAACTGACCAAGTACAGGACCAGGGGCAATAGGAGAAACAGGGACCCCGCAAAAGGACCTCATTGCCAGTTTAGAACAAAGCCCAGAGAGGGAGAAGAAGCGGTTGGTTCAGGCTCAGGCAGGACTCATCCCACACCACAGAGCTTAGACACAGAGGAGGCCTCATAACTTTCTAAAGTGGAAATCCCAAGTTGCACCGGGGACCTGGTTAATACTCTGGACTGTACCTGTTACTCTGTCACCAGTAAAATGTACCGAAACAACAATCTCTGTGTGTCTGTGTGCCTGACTAAGCGCTGCAATTCACCGCTGTGTCAGCAAAGACTCAACTACTACTCCCCTCATCCATCCCAGCTGCCCTGAGGTAAAGCTCCACCTGTGGGGAGCTGTTCCACGCTCTGCTGCACCCACCATCACCCCAGCGGCCGGCTGCAGCGCTGGTATACCCGTTACAAGGTACCATAGGTGGCGTCACGTTAATAATCCCCTTATCCCCCACCGTTCCCCGCCTTTGAGTGTCCAGGGCACGGGATCGGGGATTGACCAGCCGTGATCCTCCATCAAAGCCGCCATCAGCCCCGGTACCCGAGTACCCCATACCCTGTCGACTACCTCAATAACACCTTAGCAGTGCCACAGACTTATCGCCTCCATGCCACGCCGCATTGATGCAGTAATTCATGCAAAATGAGTCCCAACCAAGTATTGAGTGCATTTACTGCACATATTTTTCAGTAGGCCAACATTTATGATTTAAAAATAATTATTTCAGTTGCTTATATATAATATTCAAATTTTCTGAGATAATGACATTTGAGTTTTCATTGGCTGTAAGTCATAATCATCAACATTCACAGAAATAAACAGTTGAAATAGATCACTCTGTCTGTAATGACTATATGATATACTAGCTGTAGAACCCGGCTACTCCCGGGTTAATAAATAACTGATGTTAGCAATAACAAAATAGAATTTGAATGTGTCATATTAATGACCTGTAAGAAAATAGAAGCTGAGCAGTGATTGATTGTGTAGGGATCAGTCTCTATAGCAGCAGCAAGTAAGGCAGTGACACTCAGGCTCAGTCCAAAAACAAGTGTGTTTTATTTCACACAATGGCAAAAACAAACAAAAAACAGTCCTTACATCAGGATAATAGCGTCGGCCCTAAACCTGCTCCTCCTGGAGCTCGCCTAGGGGTCCTTCCCCACCTTGAGGTCCGGTACACGCTCCCTGTGTGCTCACAGGCTCCTCTTTCACCGACTGAACTCCTCTCCAGTCTGATCTCATCTCACAACACCTTGACAGCCGTCTCTTCTGGCCTAACCTTTCTCACCTGTCTTTCCCTCCCAGCTACTTCAAAAGCCTGGGGTGGGAGATGAGGAATGGAGGCCCGCCCAAAAACCTTCCCCCATTCCTCATAGATGAGGTCCCATAACAGGCTTTACCAACAGCCACCGTTCTCAGTAACGGTGGCCACACCTACCTCACCTATGCTCATGTAAGCATCTCCCGTCCCATACATGCAGTAGCTCACCATCCTTGGGGAAACATAGCGTCCCTCTACCACCATTCCCCTTGCTACCTCACACACCCCCCCCCTCAGTTCAACCCTGGGGGGGTGAACTCCTGCCACCAAACAGTGAGTCCGGGACAAGGCATCGGCATTGCCCTGCAGCCTCCCGGCTCTGTGTTCCACCGTGAAGTTGAAGTTCTGGAGCGACAAGAACCACCTGGTGACTCGCGCATTCCTCTCTCTGGACTGGCTCATCCACGTGAGTGGGGAGTGGTCAGTCACCAACCGAAACCGTCGCCCCAGCAGGTAATACCTCAACGCTTCCAAGGCCCATTTGATGGCTAGGCACTCCCTCTCGACCACACTGTAATTTTTCTCTGCAGGCGTGAGCTTGCGGCTCAGGTAGTTAACGGGGTGTTCTTCCCCATTCACCTCCTGAGAAAGGACTGCACCTAGCCCTACTTCTGATGCATCTGTCTGAACGATGAAGGTTTGGGTGAAGTCAGGTGTGACAAGGATGGGAGACCCGCATAACACCGTCTTCAAGACCAGAAAGGCATGCTCGGCCTGGGGGTTCCACTTTACCATGACGGGCCGTCTTCCTTTCAGAAGGTCTGTCAATGGGGCTGAGAGGGTGGCAAAATTGGGGATGAACCTCCTGTAGTATCCCACAATTCCCAGAAAGGCTCTCACCTGCTTTACTGTCCTTGGTTGGGGCCAACTCTGGATGGCTTCGACCTTGTTGACCTGCGGCTTAATCATACCTCGCCCTATCACATACCCCAAATAGCGTGCCTCCTCCATTCCCAGAGCACACTTTTTGGGGTTGGCAGTCAGCCCCGCTGCCCGGAGAGAGTCCACCACAGCCTGTACCTTGGCCAAGTGGCTCTCCCAGTCGCTGCTGAAAATGATGACGTCATCCAGATAGGCCGAGGCATACCTTTGATGAGGCTTCAACACGATGTCCATTAATCTTTGGAACGTGGCTGGAGCCCCATGTAGGCCAAATGGCAACACCAGGTAGTGAAACAGACCCTCCGGGTGATGAACGCGGTCTTCTCTTTGGCGCTATCCGTAAGGGGTACTTGCCAGTATCCCTTAGTTAGATCGAGTGTGGAGAAGTACCGGGCTTTCCCGAGTCTTTCAATGAGCTCGTCTACTCGTGGCATTGGATAAGCGTCAAATTTAGAGACCTCGTTCAGCTTCCGGAAGTCGTTGCAAAACCGTATCGTCCCATCGGGTTTGGGAATAAGCACAATGGGACTAGCCCATTCACTTTTCGACTCCTCAATAACCCCTAACTCCAGCATTTGACGAACCTCCTTTGAAATGGCCTTTCGCCGTGCCTCAGGTACTCGGTATGGCCTCATCCGAACTTTTACCTGGGGCTCGGTGACAATGTCGTGTGTAATCAACGAGGTACGCCCTGGCAGCTTTGAAAACACATCCGTATTCCTGGCCACAAACTCTCGAGACTCTTGCTGCTGGTTTTTCGTGAGGGTTTCGGCTATCGTCACTTCTGCCACTGCCCCCTCAGGCACCACCTTGGCCTGTAAAGTCAGTGCAGGAGGACGGTCAGCTGGAGACTTTTCTGTACCCAGACCCTCTCTGTCTTTCCAGGCTTTTAGCAGATTGACATGGTATATCTGCTCGGTCTTTCTCCGACCCGGCTGATATACCTTGTAGTTGACCTCCCCAACTCTTTCTAGGACTTCGTAGGGCCCTTGCCACTTCGCCAAGAATTTACTCTCCACAGTAGGCACTAGTACCAGGACTCTGTCTCCCGGGTTAAAAGTTCTGACCTTAGCGGATCTATTATATACCCGGCTTTGAGCTCTTTGGGCTTCCTCTAAGTGTTCTTTCACTATCGGCATCACCGCTGCCATCCGGTCCTGCATGGTCGCGATGTGCTCTACTACACTTTTGTGAGGGGTGGGTTCCTGCTCCCATCCCTCCTTGGCAATGTCGAGCAGGCCCCGGGGATGTCTACCATACACGAGTTCGAACGGAGAAAAACCTGTTGAGGCCTGTGGTACCTCCCGAATCGCGAACATCAGGTATGGTAGAAGACAATCCCAGTCCTTCCCATCCCTGGATACCACCTTTTTCAGCATGCTTTTTAGGGTTTTGTTGAATCTTTCAACTAAGCCATCTGTCTGCGGATGGTAGACCGAGGTGCGCAACTGCTTTACCCGGAACAGTTTACATAGCTCCTTGGTAACCTTGGACATGAACGGCGTCCCCTGGTCCGTAAGTATTTCTTTAGGGATTCCCACCCGGCAGAACACGGCGAGTAGCTCTTTGGCTATCAATTTCGCCGAGGTGTGCCGCAGGGGAATTGCCTCTGGATACCTGGTAGCGTAATCCATTATTACCAGGATATGCTGATGCCCTCGGGCAGACTTGACCAGAGGACCCACCAGATCCATGGCGACCCTTTCAAATGGTACGTCTATAATGGGCAGGGGTACCAAGGGACTACGGAAGTGCGGCATAGGAGCGGATTGCTGACACTCGGGGCATGATTCGCAATACCGCTGCACCTCCCGAAACACTCCTGGCCAGTAAAAACGCTGCAGAATTCGTTCCAGAGTCTTTTTATGGCCCAGGTGTCCGCCCAGCACATGCCTATGTGCCAAGTCGAGCACCGTCGGGCGATAAGGCTGCGGAACCACCAGCAGTTCCAAGGTCTCACCCCGCACTCTGTCAACCCTGTATAACAGATCCTGGTTGACAGCCATGTGGGGAAACACCTGGTCTGCTCCTGGGTACTGAAACACCCCCATTAATACAAATCACGTTTTCCCTTGCCCGATTTAACGTCGGGTCTTGGAGCTGTGCAGTACCAAAATTGTCACGGGGAACTCCCAACTCTGCGAACTCAGGTACTGACCCGAGCTCGTCGGCTTCACCCGCTAATACCTCTAGAGGGGACATTGTTACTCCCACAGCTGGCACCCCTGAGTCGGGATCACGAGGTTCAGGCTCAGGGTCCGTGACATTCTGGACTTGTTTACCCCTTAACCCCGGGTTTCCCGGTAACAGAGTCCAGAATAGAGGAAAGTCTCTCCCAAGGATCAGTCCATACGGCAGGGACTCTAGCACTCCCACCTCATGACGACACTCCCCCTTCGGGGTTTGGATAGTGATTATAGCGGTAGGGTACTCTTTCAAATCCCCATGAATGCATAAGACCCCCACATTACGTCCCGTGTAGGATGCAGACCCAGCCAAGGTGGCATGCACCAGGGTGATAAGGCTTCCCGAGTCCAAGAGGGCAGCTGCAGGACATCCTGCCACCGTAACCTGACACATGGGAGAGATAGGTGCAGGCTCTGGGGATGCAGCGGTATATACCGGGAAGGCATAGAGGGAGACACGCCGGGCCACACTGCAGTCCATAGGATCGGTGGTGATAGGGCAGTTTGCAGCAATGTGTCCTCGGTCTTGACACCTCCAGCACACAATAGTCTCTAGCTTCCTTGCCTGAGGGCCTGCAGGGGTGGGGGTGCGTGTCAGAGTCCTGTATTTCTCAGGGTCGGTGACCTTGCGGGATTTGTGGAGCACACGGGCTGGGGAAGAAACTTTTAACAAGTCCTGGGTGGCCTCATACCGTTCCACCAAACCGACCAGCTGGTTGGCATCGACAGGGTCCCCATGTCCCACCCACTGCTGTATGGCTGGGGCAAGGCCCACACAAACTTGTCCAGTACCACTCTTTCCACCATCTGCGCTGGGGACAACAGCTCCGGCTGTAACCATTTTTTTACAAGATGGACGAGATCATACATCTGAGACCGGACCGCTACAGTCTCTACATAGGCCCAGCGATGGACTCTCTGGGCACGGAGATACACATTCACACCTAATCGAGCTAGAATCTCGGCTTTTACCTTTTGATAGTCCCGGGCGTCCTGCTCGCTCAGGTCGTAGTACGCTTTCTGGGGCTCTCCAATCAGATATGGCGCTACGACCTCCGACCATTGGTGTAGCGGCAGACTCTCTCGCTCTGCCACTCTCTCGAACCCCGCCAAGAAAGCTTCGACATCGTCCCTGAGGTCATCTTTTGGAGGGACGCACGGACCCTCTTCTTGATGTCCTGCTGTGGATCAGATGGTGCGCTTGACCTCAGGGCTGTTAACTGTTCCATCAGGAGTTGGTTAGTTTGCTGTTGCAGTCTCAGGGCCTCCGTATGGCTGTGCTGCTGGGCCTGCAGCGCCTCAGCATACATCTGCTGTTGCTGCTTCTGCTGCAGGTTGGCTTCAATCAATGCCTTTACAACGTCCTCCATTGCTGAACGCTGCTTTAGGGCTTGCTTCACCCAGGACATACAACTCGTCCTCTACAGCGGTTAGTGTATGCCTTACTGCATTGCCCGCATTCTCCACGATATGTAGGGATCAGTCTCTATAGCAGCAGCAAGTAAGGCAGTGACACTCAGGCTCAGTCCAAAAACAAGTGTGTTTTATTTCACACAATGGCAAAAACAAACAAAAAACAGTCCTTACATCAGGATAATAGCGTCGGCCCTAAACCTGCTCCTCCTGGAGCTCGCCTAGGGGTCCTTCCCCACCTTGAGGTCCGGTACACGCTCCCTGTGTGCTCACAGGCTCCTCTTTCACCGACTGAACTCCTCTCCAGTCTGATCTCATCTCACAACACCTTGACAGCAGTCTCTTCTGGCCTAACCTTTCTCACCTGTCTTTCCCTCCCAGCTACTTCAAAATCCTGGGGCGGGAGATGAGGAATGGAGGCCCGCCCAAAAACCTTACCCCATTCCTCATAGATGAGGTCCCATAACAGGCTTTACCAACAGCCACCGTTCTCAGTAACGGTGGCCACACCTACCTCACCTATGCTCATGTAAGCATCTCCCGTCCCATACATGCAGTAGCTCACCATCCTTGGGGAAACATAGCGTCCCTCT
Organism: Allobates femoralis; assembly: GCA_033576535.1. Lineage (NCBI taxonomy): Eukaryota > Metazoa > Chordata > Amphibia > Anura > Aromobatidae > Allobates > Allobates femoralis. The sequence goes on along the minus strand of JARQOC010000003.1, from coordinate 669,018,033 downwards.
ACCACCATTCCCCTTGCTACCTCACAATTGCTATAGGCAGCCTAATAAATCTCCAGCCAACAGTAAACCCGGAAAATATGCAGAGGGGTGCGGAGCTATATGGGGATTGCCGTCCACTGCATGATGCCCACTGAATCTCTTGGCTGAAAGACAGCACCCCCCACTTCTTAAACACGGCCGCAGGCGCCTGATAACTCCATAACCCCCTCCCCGCTCCTCAAGCCAACGGCGCCTGACAGCACCCCCCCCCCACTCCCGCTTCTCAAGCCGCTGGCACCCGGCAGCACCCACCCCCGCTCCTCCCCTCAGTACTGGCAAATATTCATTTACAGAAAAAAGCACTGATCACACATACACATAATAGACAGCTCATGTGACTGACATCTGCCTTAATTCCCTCTGCTGCAGAAACGCGTATTGGCCTGTAAGAGGTTAATAAAGAAACCTTTTCTAAAATAACCCTAGTGCCATTTATCTCTAGCCCTAGCGCTCCACACACCAGGGATTTTTTTACTCTTAATTCCCTATATGGCACATGTGTTGAACATTGGCTGTTTTTAATCAGATGTTTATTTTTGGAAATTAAAGATAGCACACGTATGAGGCGAATTGTGTGAGGTGATTTGTGCACATCTGTGTCTGTCTGTGTGTTGTGTGTGTCCCTGGGGTGTGTGTACGTGTGTGTCCCTGTGGAGTGAGTGCATGTGTCCCTATAGGGTGTGCATGTGTGTGTGTCCCTGTGGGGGGTCTGTGTGGTGTGTGTCTTTGTTGTGTGTGTCTCTTTGTAGTGTGTGTGTGTCCCTGTGGGGTGAGTGCATGTGTCCCTATAGGGTGTGTATGTGTGTGTGTCCCTGTGGGGGGGTCTTTGTGGTGTGTGTGTCTCTTTGTGGTGTGTGTGTGTCCCTGTGGGGTGAGTGCATGTGTCTCTATAGGGTGGCTATGTGTGTGTGTCCCTGTGGGGGGGGTCTGTGTGGTGTGTGTCTGTGTTGTGTGTGTCTCTTTGTGGTGTGTGTGTCCCTGTGGGGTGAGTGCATGTTTCGCTATAGGGTGTATGTGTGTCCCCTTGGGGTGTGTGTGTGTCTCTTTGTTGTGTGTGTCTCTTTGTGGTGTGTGTGTGTGTTTGTTCGGGTGCGTGGTTAGCATCAGTGTTGGGGCTGCCCCTTAGCGACTATACCCTTGCTGTTACTCTTTGTGTGCGTGTGGTGTGTATCCATGTCCCCGTGCGTGGTGAATATCTCATGTTGGGTCCCCATCTTAGTGACTATATGCTGGTATGTGCTGTTAGTCTTTGGAGCTATCATTAAGCCCCTCTCATTCACAACTGTCAACTGGTAACTGTCACTTTTTCCCCATTATGCAGATAGGGGCAAAATTGTTTGGTGAATTGGAATGCGCGGGGTTAAAATTTCGCCTCACAACATAGCCTATGACGCTCCCGGGGTCCAGACGTGTGACTGTGCAATATTTTGTCTCTATAGCTGACAGCTGTCGATTTTCCTCCAACACTTTTCCATTCACTTTTTCCCCATTATATAGATAGGGGCAAAATTGTTTGGTGAATTGGAATGCGCGGGGTTAAAATTTCGCCTCACAACATAGCCTATGACGCTCACGGGGTCCAGACGTGTGACTGTGCAAAAGTTTTGTGGCTATAGCTGACAGCTGTCGATTTTCCTTCAACACTTTTCCATTCACTTTTTCCCCATTATGTAAATAGGGGCAAAATTGTTTGGTGAATTGGAATGCGCGGGGTTAAAATTTCGCCTCACAACATAGCCTATGACGCTCCCGGGGTCCAGACGTGTGACTGTGCAAAATTTTGTGGCTGTAGTTGCGACGGTGTAGATGCCAATCCCGGATATGCATACACACACACACACATACATACATACATACACACATTCAGCTTTATATATTACTAGATGGGTGCCCGATGCACAATGCATCGGGATTCTAGCAGAGCGAGTCTCTGACTCGCAATGGCCGCTTCGCGGCCAATGGTTCGCGCTGCTAAGGCGACTCGCCATGCCCGCTGCGCGGGCATAGCGAGTCGCCTTACAACTGCTCGCATTGGCCGCTGCGCGGCCAATGCATTTTTCGCATCCACATGACCACGCTGACTCGCAGCGAGTGCGGTCTCAAAAGGGGCACTCGCTCCAGTCGTGATTATATAATAGATACATATTATATATATCACTTTATGTATTGGATTACGGACAGAAATAATCTTTTTGATGATATTCTAATTTATTGAAAATCACTTGTGTGTGTATATATATATATATATATATAACAGGGTGGGCCATTTATATGGATGCACCTAAATAAAATGTGAATGGGTCGTGATATCGACTTCCTGTTTGTGGCACTTTAGCATATGGGAGGGGGAAAACTTTTCTAGATGGTTGGTGACCATGGCGGCAATTTTTAAGTTAGCCATTTTGGATCCAAGTTTTAAAAATGGGGATTAAGGCTCAGCGCTAAGGCTACCTTCACATTTGCGTTTTTGTCCGCCGCGTATGTTGCGCATGCGCATGCGCTGGTCAAAACGCATGTATAAGCAAGCAGGATTTTTCATTAGCATGCGCATATGCATGCGTTCAATGTACGCTGCGTATACCTGCGCTCGTATGCGTTTATGACCATGCGCATGCATTTTTCATGCGCATGCGTTTAATAAATTGGGCAAGATTTCACTTGTCCCACCTACTGGCACGCCCATGGGAAGTGACTTGAGACCACATAAATAGACATCCTTCCCAGTGTCATGCCTCTTTCTTGTCAGCTGTTTACACAGGCATGATGGATGTTGCATTTAAGTGCTTGTACCGCGATCTTGATTTGAGCATGAAGATGGGAGTGTCATACGCCATAGCTTGCGAGGAACATTACCATTTCTAGCCACAATGAAGACAACATTTCACAGCAATACTGGACAGTAGCCCATAAGATATGCACACCACAATGACAATCCAAATACAATTTCATATACTTTACCTAACAAACAGATCCTGGAACCGGACACAGAGCCAGGAAGAGATCCACTCAAAAGTCCAAGGCACATGCAGGAAGGCAGAAAGGAATGCAGCAAGATCTCCAGGCCAGCCAGGGAACAGATACAGACCAAAGAGGCAGAAGACTTCTGGCAACCAGGAATGGGTCCAGGGCGATGTCCAGCAGAATTGATGTTCCAAGAGTCAGCCAGCCATCCAGGTATAGATCAATCCATTAGGCAGGAATCCAGGCACAGTTCCAATCCAGAAGTCTTCATAAATCCAGGGACCAAGTGTCAAGCACAGAGTGGGAGGAGAGACTACTTTTATAAAGTTTGATTGGGGGCTGGGTCATGGGTGGAGATTCGGCAGCAATCAGATGTGCTTTCTGGCCTTCTTCAAAGGCCCGTACGCATGCGCATCGTACGCACCATACGCAAATCCTCGCACACGCTTGCGCTCTCATAGGGCTTAATGCATTTTTTATCAGCGAGCGTGCGCATGCGGATGCAGGGAAATTTTACGCGCGGCAAAAAATGTAACGTTGTGTTTCCAGGCGCAACTAATTTTCCTAAAGCGTACGCATGCGGACAGATACGCAGCCGTGCACGAGCAAAAGCAGTGTCTTGCGTACGATGCGTATTCAATGATAAAGATAGGTGCGCAGTCTCCATGCGCATTTGAATATTGTTGTCCACAGCGTGCGCTGCGGATACATACGCAAATGTGAAGCCAGCCATAGTCTTAGGGTGGAGGCACACTATCATGCATCAAAAACGCTGCGTTTTTGATGCATGACAGTGATGCGAGTGCTGTGCGTGTTTGTGGGTGTGTATGGTGCGAGTATGGTGCGTATGCTGAGTGTGGCTGGCTGTATGTATGTTAGTGTGCTGTGATTGTGAGGTGTGAGTGCGTGTGTGCTGCGTGATTGTGATGCTGTCCACGATGCTGAAGGACCACAGACAGCATTTGTCGGGAATAGAAACTCGCTGGCTGTCAAAGCTGGCAAGTTTAAACTTCCCGCTTTGTGGGTACAGTAAGCTATCATCTTGTACCACTGTGACAGCAGCGGTACAAGATGTTTAGCTAAGGCCCCTTTTACATCCGCGTTTATTTGAAATCGCGGCAGATGCGGTGAAAAAAACGCATCTGCCGCGATTAACGTATACCGGCTGCACTTGCGGCACGGTTGCGGCACAGTTGCGGCAAGCCCCATACAATGTATAGGCGGGCTTGCGGCAGGTGTGGCAAGTACAGTTTTGGCACTTGCGGCAGGTGCGGCCGCGAAAAAAACCGCGGTCAGCCGCAACTGTACTGCAACTGTGCCGCAAGTGCAGCCGGTATGCGGAAATCGCGGCAGATGCATTTTTTTCACCGCATCTGCCGCGATTTCAAAAAAACGCTGATGTGAAAGGGGCCTAAGACAATGATGATTGTAGTAAGATAATGTATTCTGGGGTTATTTTACTGAGTAACCCCATCAGCATCCTCTACACCGCATGTGTGCGCAGAGGATGCTGAGGCACTAAACCAGTGCTGAAGGGGTTAATATGCAGCTGGTGTAGTGACACCATGTATGTGGAGAGTGTCCTCACTCTCTGCAGACATGGTGTCATTACACCATGTGTGTGAAGGGGTTCATTTTTATGTATAATGCTTTAAAAGAACTGTCGGGAAAGCCGGCTTATGTTACTGTCTATGGGGAGCTGTGACTTCAGCACCATGAGGAGGGACAGCTCCCCATAGACAGTAACATAGACAGTTCTTTTAAAGCATTATACATAAAAGTTAACCCCTTCTCGCACATGGTGCAATGACACCATGTCTGCAGAAAGTGAGGACACTCTCCACATACATGGTGTCACTACACCAGCTGCATATTAACCCCTTCAGCACTGGGTTTAGAGCCTCTCAGCATCCTCTGCGCACACATGCGGTCCAGAGGATGATGATGGGGTTAATCAGTAAAATAACCCCAGACTACATTATTTTACTGCAATCATTATTGCCTTAGCTAAACATCTTGTACCGCTGCTGTCACAGTGGTACCAGATGATAGCTTACTGTACCCACAAAGCAGGAAGTTTAAACTTGCCGGCTTTGACAGCCGGCGAGTTTAAAGCGTTTTTGCCTGCACACTCGCACTGTGTGCTGCAAGGAGGTGAGATTTTCTCGCCCCCATACACTTGCATTGCTCTCACGCGCGTCAGAATCGCTTGCAGTCACAGCATGCTGCAACTGAACTCGCTTCTGACTCGGAGTGCGAGTTAGGTGCGGGGGACTCGCACCAGTGTGCCCTGCCTGATAGGGCAACACTGGCCCGAGTGCAATGCATTTTTTTCACGCATTGCACTCGCTCGAGTCGCACGCCAGTGTGCCTTCACCCTTTAATGCAGACAAGACTCAAATTTCAATTCACCCTTTATTTGGGATGTTTATTAAAAATTACAATTTAAAAACAATTGATTAACATTACTGGTAGATCTTAACTAAATTAAATGAACTGTGTGACTACAAGTGAACTTGTTCCTCTTCAGGTGATTTGAGCATGTAGTAATCATGTTCTCCTAGCAGTATTACAACTGTGGATATATTCAATTAGATTGGGATCCAACTTTATTTTTTTTTAATGGGAAGAGGGTCATGTGACACATCAAACTTATTGAGAATTTCATAAGAAAAACAATGGTGTGATTGGTTTTAACCCCTTCATGACCCAGCCTATTTTGACCCTAAAGACCTTGCCATTTTTTGCAATTCTGACCAGTGAGGTAATAACTCTGGAACGCTTCAACAGATCCCAGCGATTCTGAGATTGTTTTTTCATGACATATTTGGCTTCATGTTAGTAGTAAACTTAGGTTAATAATGTGTGTGTTTATGTGTGAAAAAATAAAAAATTTGGTGAAAATTTAGAAAATTTTGCAATTTTCAAATTATGAATTTTTATTCTGCTAAACCAGAGAGTTATGTGACACAAAATAGTTAATACATAACATTTCCCACATGTCTACTTCACATCAGCACAATATGGGAAAAATGTTTTTTTTTTGTTAGGAAGTTATAAGGGGTCAAAGTTCATCTGCAATTTCTCATTTGTCCAGCAAAATTTACAAAACCATTTTTTTAGTGACCACATCACATTTGAAGTCCCAATGAGGGGTGTACCCAAAAGTGATACCATTCCAAAAACTGCATCCCTCAAGCTACTCAAAACTACATTCAAGAAGATTATTAACCCTTCAGGTGCTTCACAGGAACTAAAGCAACGTGGAAGAAAAAATGGACATTTTAATTTTTCCAACAAAAATATTTTTAGTCTCAATTTTTTCATTTTCACATGGGCAACAGGATAAAATGGATCCTAAAAGTTGTTGGACAATTTCTCTTGAGTGCACAGATACCTCATATGTGGTCATAAACCACTGTTTGGGTGCATGGCAGGGCTCAGAAGGGAAGGAGCGCAATTTGACTTTTGGAGCTAATTTTCTATTCAAAAAGTCAAATGGCGCTCCTTCCCTTCCGAGCCCTGCCGTGCGCCCAAACAGTGATTTATGATTACATATGAGGTATCGGTGTACTCAGGAGAAATTGCCCCACAAATTTTAGGATCTAAGTTATCCCGTTACACATGTGAAAATGAAAATATTGAGGCTAAAGGAAGATTTTTGTGAAAAAAAAGTATTTGTTCATTTTTACGGATTAATTTGGGAAGCACCTGGGGTTCAAAGTTCTCACCACCCATCTAGATAAGTTCCTTGGGGGATCTGGTTTCCAAAATGAGTTCACTTTTCGTGGGAGCTCCAATATTTAGGCACACAGGCCAATCAGAGCAATTTTATCCATGGGGGGGGGGCCACCCCCCGGGATACAGTACAGGTCCTCTCTCATGTTCCCGCAGCATCAGTGACATTTCACCTGCCCCGGTCACCGGTGGTGCTGGACCCCAATCCTGCCATGACATTGGGGGACGTAATGGGTCGAGAAGTCACTGACTTCCATGACGTCTCTGTAATGTCAAGGGTCGGTAAGGGGTTAATGTAACTTTATTCTTTCATGGGTTATTAACACGTTTATGACCACTTATAAAATGTGTTCAAAGTGCTGCCCATTGTGTTGGATTGTCAATGTAACCCTCTTCTCCCACTCTTGACCCACTGATATCAACACCGCAGAAGAAATGCTAGCACGGGCTTCCAGTATCTGTTGTTTCAGATGCTGCACATCTCATATCTTCGTAGCATAGACAATTGCCTTCAGATGAGTGATGAGGCAAAATTTTTTCTGACTGATGAAGCTAACAAACAAAACCACCGCTATTGGTCTGTCACTAACCCACAGTGGATAGATCCCTCCAAGACTGTTGGAACACAAAACTTGATGGTATGGTGTAGTATATAGGGTACAAAGATAGTGGGGCCATTCTTCATCAATGGAAACCTCAATGCCACTGGATATCTGAATAATGTAGCAATTTCAGATAAGCAATATATATATATATATATATATATACAACTCTGACCATTCTTGACTGGCCCAGCCAGAGCCCTGACCTAAACCCAATTGAGCATCTCTGGAGAGACCTGAAAATGGCTGTCCACCAACGTTCACCATCCAACCCGACAGAACTGGAGAGGATCTGCAAGGAAGAAATGCAGAGGGTCCCCAAATCCAGGTGTGAAAAACTTGTTGCATCATTCCCAAGAAGACTCATGGCTGTACTAGCTCAAAAGGGCGCTTCTACTCAATACTGAGCAGAGGGTCTGAATACTTTTCACCATGTGATATTTCAGTTTTTCTTTTTTAATAAATTTGCAAACATTTCTACATATCTGTTTTTTTAGTCAAGATGGGGTGCAGAGTGTATATTAATGGAAAAAAAAAACTTTTTTGACTTTACCAAATGGCTTCAATGAAACAAGAAGTGAAAAATTTAAAAGGGTCTGAATACTTTCTACACCCACTGTAAAGTCATTACAAACAGAGAGAGCAATTGCAAGTGTTTATTTCTGTTAATGTTGATGATTATGGCTGAAAACTCTGAGGTCATTATTTCAGAAAATTAAAGTAGGGAGGATGAAGGGTTAAAAACTGTGCTGCCGTATTCCATGAGACATCAAAGGGTGAATATAATATTGATTTATTAGAAACGCCCTGAAACATCCCAATATGACATTGATTTTTGATGATATTATAATCCTTGAGATGTACTAGTATATATATATATACTAGCTCAGGGGCGCACCCAAGGGGGGGGACCTACGTGTCTGGACCCCCCCTTTGGACGGCCCTGAGAAGCTGGGGGGGCCCACCGCCGCCCTCCCCGGTATTATTATTACCGCATCGGCACCCAGCACCACCTCATACGTTAGTGTGGAGGGCTGGAGAAAGTCAGTACAGGCTGCAGCCAGCCAGGGCAGGCAGTGCAGAGCAATCTGTGGGGGAGCAGAGCTCACTCTGTATACAGGCAGGAGCCAGGAGGAGGCAGCACACAGTCTTCGCTCCCCCAAACCCCCCCACCGGGGACTTTGCACCTCGGAACCCCGCTGGGGGGGTGACACCCCCCTTTCAGGGCCGGTGTGTGTTTCTTGGACCCCTACCTTGGGAAATTTCTGGGTGCGCCACTGTACTAGCTGTACTACTCGGCTACGCCTGGGTTAATAAATATCTGCTGTTAGCTATAACTAAATAGAATTTGAATATGTCATATTAATGACCTGTAGGAAAATAGAAGCTGAGCTGTGATTGGTTGCTATAGGCAGCCTAATAAATCTCCAGCTAACAGTAAACCTTCCACCCGGCCGGGCAGTATATATTATCTCACACTTACACATAAAAGACAGCTCATGTGATTGACATCTTCCTTAATTCCCTATATGGCACATGTGTTGCACATTGGCTGTTTTTAATCAGATGTTTTTTTTTGGAAATTAAAGATACCTGACGAATGAGGCGAGTTGTGTGAGGCGAGTTGTGTGAGGCGAGTTGTGTGAGGCGATTTGTGCACATCTGTATCTGTCTGTGAGGTGTGTGTGTCCCTGGGGTGTGTGTGTCCCTGGGGTGTGTGTGTGTGTCGCAGTGGTGTGCGTGTGTCCCTGTGGGGGGTCGATGTGGTGTGTGTCCTTTTGGGGGGGAGGGGTGTCCCTGTGGTGTGTGTCCTTGTTGGGGGATGGGTGTCTCTGTGGTGTGTGTTCATCCCTATGGGGTCTGTGTGTTCCTTTGGGGGTGTGTGTGTGTGTCTCTGTGTCTCTGTGGGGTGTGTATGTGTGTATGTCCCTGTGGTGTGTGTGTCCCTGTGGGGTGAGTGCATGTGTCCCTATAGGGTGTGTATGTGTGTGTGTCCCTGTGGGGGGGTGTCTGTGTGGTGTGTGTCTCTGTGTTGTGTGGTATCCCTGAGGAAGACGCCAGGAAAGGCGTTGAAACGCGTTGGATGCAATAAAGGATTTGATCATATCACATCTAATCGTGAGTTTCTTCCCTGGAATAAGTGGATCTTGGCAGCGCGGACTGGTGAACACCGTTTCCTTTCCCATTTTTTACTGTGTGTTGTGTGTGTCTCTTTGTGGTGTGTGTTTGTGTTCGGGTGCATGGTGAGTATCCAATGCTGAGGCTACACCTTAATTGTTTCTCTTTGTGTGCATATGGTGTGTATACATGTCCCCGTGTGTGGTGAATATTCCATGTCAGGGCCCCACCTTAGTGACTATATGCTGGTATATGCTGCTAGTCTTTGGTGCTGTCATTAAGCCCGTCTCATTCACAACTGTCAACTAGTAACTGTCACTTTCTCTCCATTATGTAGATAGGGCCAAAATTGTTTGGTGAATTGGAATGTGCGGGGTTAAAATTTCGCCTCACAACATAGCCTGTGACGCTCTCGAGATCCAGACGTGTGACTGTGCAAAGTTTGTGGCTGTAGTTGCAACGGTGTAGATGCCAAACCCGGACATACACACATTCAGCTTTATATATTAGATACACATATCTTTTGTCTTTCATTTAACATGTTATGACATCTCAGTTTCTTAGTAAATATTTTTTTATGCTACTAGCTCCTTTACCTAAAGAAACCAGAGTGCAGTTTAATGTCAACACATACTCTGCCTGGAGGTGTTCTGAGCTCAAACACAAGTTGTATATTTTAACTCGCAGGATAAATCGATAATAGTTAATGCATTTCTTTCATTGCCTTTGTAGGTGTAAATACAAATTTTAAGCTCTGATCTATACACTCTCTTTCCTAGTAGCAATGTCATTGTACCCCTTTTGCATTCGATTGCTTGTGCCGTGCTTACCAAACAATATTGGGAATTTTTACTTCATTTGCACTGTGTCCGTATTTCTAAAATGTAATTATATTTTAAGTTTGTTCTTACACTTACGGTACTTTTATTTGGACTGAAAATAAGTTCACCACTGAAGTCTTAAAAATAGAACTATAGTTTAGATCCACATTCTGCGTGGTAGATGACTTACAACTGTACCTGACAACAGCATCAGGCACATTCAGCATTTACACTGGAGGAGGAACCAGTGGGCCTCAGTGCTGCTCTCTGATAAAAGCCATTTCACGCTGAATGAACATGATTGCCACCAACGATGTTGGAGATGTCAAGGAGAGCACTATGCATCAGCCACTGTTGTCATCAGATTCATCTTTTGTGTTGGTGGTATTACAATGTAGACAGGTGTGTCTAGTCAATACAGAATTTACCTACACTTTGTGAATGGAACTGTGACAAGCCTCTAATACTTGAATAAAATCATTAATCCAGTCATTGTACCTCTGCAAGAACCACACAGACCTAACTTTATCTTCATGGATGACAATGCACCAGCTCATCAAGGTTACATAATTAGGATACGGCTGCTGAAGATTGGGGTACTTCAAATGGAGTGATCTGCACTTTCCTCGGATATGAAACCCATTGCAAATTTATGGGATCAGCTGAGTCATCATGTAGAGGCACCTAACTCAGTACCCAATAATGTCAATAACCTGAGGCCCATTCTTCAAGAAGAGTGAGATGCCATGGCTCAGCATACCTCAGCATGCCTCAGCAGGATGGGCCCATATATAGCAGGATGAGGACATAAATAGCAGGATGGAGACCATATGCACCATATATACAAGGATGGGCCCATATAGACCATATACAGTTCAAACCAGAAGTTTACATACACTTACATTCAGAAAGCCACATATCCATGTTTTTCTCACTATCTGACATGACATCAGAATCAACTTTTTCTGTTTTAGGTTAATTAGGATTACCATAATTATTTATATTTGCCAAATGCCTGAATAATTAGAGAGAGAAAGAGAGAGAGAATATTTAAGGCATTTTTATTACTTTCTCCAAAGTCAAAAGTTTACATACATTTCATTACTATTTGGTACCCTTGTCCTTAAACTGTATGACTCAGGTCAAACATTCTGAAAATCCTTCCACAAGCTTCTCACAATAGTTGGGAGGAATTTGGGCCCATTCCTCCTGACAAAACTGGTGAAGCTGAGCCAAGTTTGTAGCACAGCTTGCTCGCACCTGCCTTTTTAGCTTTGCCCATAAATTTTCAATAGGATTGAGATCAGGGCTTTGTAATGGCAACTCTAAAACATTCACTTTGTTATCCTTAAGCCACTTTGTAAGCAGTTTGGCAGTATGCTTGGGGTCATTGTCCATTTGGAAGACCCATTTCTGCCCAAGCTTTAACTTCCTGGCTGATGTCTTGAGAGCTTGCTTCAGTATTGCCACATACTTTTCTTTCTTGATGATGCCATCTATTTTCTGAAGTTTTTCTGTCCCATCTGCAGCAAAACAACCTCACAACCTGATGCTGCCATCCTCGTGTTTTCCAGTTGGGATAGTGTTCTTAGGTTTCCAAGCTTCTCCCTTTTTCCTCCAAACATAAAAACATTTACACCTGGGAGTATATATCTATCTATGTTAAATTATTGCATGAGTAGGGCTCATACACCTCCTGAAAAAATTATGAAGGAGGGCATCGTACACACCCATGGAAAAATAATTAGCAAAGGTCACATGATGTCTCTTCAAAAAGGTATAACAAGGGCCACCCATTTAGTCTCTTAAAGTTGGAAGCAAGGGCAGCAGGATGACCCTACGAAAAGATGGATGTCAGGCCCACCTATTTGTCCTTTGCTAATTGGAAGTAAAGAATAATGGCGACCTGATAACCCTACAAAACAGTAGAGCAATGGTCACCAATTTAGCCTCTTAAAATTGGAAACAACAGCGGCCTTATGACCTTACATATATTTGCGCAGGAACTGCCCTTTCAGCCAATATAAAATTAGATGCAAGGCCAACCTGATTACCCTACAAACTTTTTGAGTGAGGCTCATCCATTTAGTCTTCCGCTCGACTGCAAGCCATGACGACTTGACGGATGAACACTTTGTAGATAGATTAATCGTGCATGAACCTAGATAGGTCCACCTGTGTCTTCTCCACTGTTATATTGATAGTATCAAGCCATTGAATTGCTGGTATTCCTCTTCACCTTGTTCCCTCTATTCTTCCTAAGATGATATCCGTCTCTAGAGATTTCTCTCTTCAAATGATGCGTCTAAAGCAGTGATGGGCAACCTTTTGAGCTTGGTGTGTCAAAATTTGCCAAAAAAACCGCGCATAAATCGGGAGGTGTGTCACCTTGAGAAAAAAAACCCCTAATTTTACAATATTTATAGTTTAAATAACAAATATCTACTCTATAATTGCCGTAGGCAAAATCGTGTCGGCCCCCGAAAACGCCGTGGCTTTGTCACTATGTGACGTCACCACGCGCGAGCAATGGCCGCGAAGCGGCCATTGCGAGTCGCTGGCCGAAAATAGAACCAGAGGCCCGGCCACAAACTTAGCGATTTACCGCTGAGGTAGCGCGAGCAATGGCCGCGAGGCCATTGCGAGTCGCTACCTCAGCTGCCGCAACTCCCCCTATACTTTCAATGGGGATGTATTGCGAGTTGCTGGGTAGTGCAAGCATTGCGAGTCGCTATCACTCATCATCATCATCATCATCATCATCATCATCATCATCATCCTACTACTACTACTACTACTACTACTACTACTACTAGCCGCACAGACCCCCCCCCTCAATGGCCACACAGCCCCCCCCCCCAATGGCCGCACAGCCCCCCCCCTCAATGTCCCAAAGTCAGCTGTGACCGCCTGGCCCTTGGACACTGGCTGCCATGCACACATCAGCTGGTAGGCTCCCATCACTTACCCACTGAGGACGGATCACTTCCAGCACCTCTTCACATGGCATTGCTCTGAACTTCTGAATCGTCCTCTCCTCACTCAGACACCTGGCAGGTTCCAGCCTACTCACTCCCAGCTGCAACCCAGTGAGTCAATCAGCACATCTTCACTCACACACAGACCTGACATGTGATTAACCCCCTGTGCACCATTCAGGTTTAGCCCAGCAAAGCACTCCAAAAAGTATTGAACACACCCCAATAAGTATTGAACGCGCCCCAAAAAGTATTGAACGCGCCCAATAAGTATTGAACGCACCCCAAAAAGCATTGAACGCGCTCCAATAAGTATTGGACCCCCCAAAAAGTATTGGACCCCCCAAAAAAAGTATTGGACTCCCCCAAAAAGTAGCTATCTACTATATAATTGCCGTAGGCATTTTTGTGTCGGACCCCGAAAACGCCGTGGCTATGTCACGCTGTGACGTCACCACGCGCGAGCAATGGCCGCGAAGCGGCCATTGCGAGTCGCTGGCCGAAAATAGAACCAGAGGCCCGGCTACAAAGTTAGCGATTTACCACTGAGGTAGCGCGAGCAATGGCCGCGAGGCCATTGCGAGTCGCTACCTCAGCTGCCGCATCTGCCGCAACTCCCCTATACTTTCAATGGGGATCTATTGCGAGTCGCTGTGTAGCGCGAGCAATGGCCGCGAGGCCATTGCGAGTCGCTACACTTGCGGCGCGGTTGCGGTAATCCCCATAGAAAGTATAGGGGGACTTGCGGCAGGTGCGGCAGCGAGTCGCTGCCTGAGTGCGAGCACTTGCGGCGCGGTTGCGGTAATCCCCATAAGGATTACCGCAACCGCGCCGCATTGCGAGTCGCTGGCTGAGTGCGAGCACTTGCGGCGCGGTCGCGGTAATCCCCATAAGGATTACCGCAACCGCGCCGCATTGCGAGTCGCTGGCTGAGTGCGAGCACTTGCGGCGCGGTTGCGGTAATCCCTTAGAAAGTATAGGGGGACTTGCGGCAGGTGCGGCAAGTGCGGTTTTGCCGCACCTGCCGCAAGTCCCCCTATACTTTCTATGGGGATTACCGCAACCGCGCCGCAGATGCGGTTTTTAAATAAAATAAAATAATTTTAATACAAATAAATTTTCATAAAATAACAAATAATAAATACATTTAATAATAATAAAAATAGTAAAAAAACAAAACAAAATAAATAATAAAATAAAAAATTCCTATCTACTATATTGGATTATTATTTGAAAATCTAAAAAAAAAAAAAAATATTCTAGACACCCGATGCATTTGCATCGGGCTCACAGCTAGTGTTTAATATTTAACTTACCTGCTTAGTGACTTCTTTGTTAATCTGTCAGTTGGTTTCTTTTGTTGGTCTTGCTGTTATTTAACTTGTGTGGGGTGCCATGAACTAAGTCAGATAAGTGAGGGGGAGGGGGAATTCTTCCAGTGATGGCGAACCTGTGGCAGTCCAGCAACAGCTGGACTGCCACAGGTTCGCCATCACTGATTTAGTGACTTTTTTGTTGCTGAATTTCTGCTTACTACCGTTTCACTACATAGAACGCAAAATGATCTGCCATTTTTTTCTATAATGCCATACATCTCAGTCCATGTCTCTTGAAAGGGTCGGCTACTGCTACTACCACTTCCTTTACTTAACCTTGGTTTTTTTGGCTTCTCCATCAGAGGGGCAGTGACAGAAGATTTATAGATAGCCCTGCAGAAAATAGAACCAGAGGCCCGGCCACAAACTTAGCGATTTACCGCTGAGGTAGCGCGAGCAATGGCCGCGAGGCCATTGCGAGTCGCTACCTCAGCTGCCGCAACTCCCCCTATACTTTCAATGGGGATGTATTGCGAGTTGCTGGGTAGTGCAAGCATTGCGAGTCGCTATCACTCATCATCATCATCATCATCATCATCATCATCATCATCATCCTACTACTACTACTACTACTACTACTACTACTAGCCGCACAGACCCCCCCCCTCAATGGCCACACAGCCCCCCCCCCCAATGGCCGCACAGCCCCCCCCCCCTCAATGTCCCAAAGTCAGCTGTGACCGCCTGGCCCTTGGACACTGGCTGCCATGCACACATCAGCTGGTAGGCTCCCATCACTTACCCACTGAGGACGGATCACTTCCAGCACCTCTTCACATGGCATTGCTCTGAACTTCTGAATCGTCCTCTCCTCACTCAGACACCTGGCAGGTTCCAGCCTACTCACTCCCAGCTGCAACCCAGTGAGTCAATCAGCACATCTTCACTCACACACAGACCTGACATGTGATTAACCCCCTGTGCACCATTCAGGTTTAGCCCCGCAAAGCACTCCAAAAAGTATTGAACACACCCCAATAAGTATTGAACGCGCCCCAAAAAGTATTGAACGCGCCCCAATAAGTATTGAACGCACCCCAAAAAGCATTGAACGCGCTCCAATAAGTATTGGACCCCCCCAAAAAGTATTGGACCCCCCAAAAAAAGTATTGGACTCCCCAAAAAGTAGCTATCTACTATATAATTGCCGTAGGCATTTTTGTGTCGGACCCCGAAAACGCCGTGGCTATGTCACGCTGTGACGTCACCACTCGCGAGCAATGGCCGCGAAGCGGCCATTGCGAGTCGCTGGCCGAAAATAGAACCAGAGGCCCGGCTACAAAGTTAGCGATTTACCACTGAGGTAGCGCGAGCAATGGCCGCGAGGCCATTGCGAGTCGCTACCTCAGCTGCCGCATCTGCCGCAACTCCCCTATACTTTCAATGGGGATCTATTGCGAGTCGCTGTGTAGCGCGAGCAATGGCCGCGAGGCCATTGCGAGTCGCTACACTTGCGGTGCGGTTGCGGTAATCCCCATAGAAAGTATAGGGGGACTTGCGGCAGGTGCGGCAGCGAGTCGCTGCCTGAGTGCGAGCACTTGCGGCGCGGTTGCGGTAATCCCCATAAGGATTACCGCAACCGCGCCGCATTGCGAGTCGCTGGCTGAGTGCGAGCACTTGCGGCGCGGTCGCGGTAATCCCATAAGGATTACCGCAACCGCGCCGCATTGCGAGTCGCTGGCTGAGTGCGAGCACTTGCGGCGCGGTTGCGGTAATCCCCTTAGAAAGTATAGGGGGACTTGCGGCAGGTGCGGCAAGTGCGGTTTTGCCGCACCTGCCGCAAGTCCCCCTATACTTTCTATGGGGATTACCGCAACCGCGCCGCAGATGCGGTTTTTAAATAAAATAAAATAATTTTAATACAAATAAATTTTCATAAAATAACAAATAATAAATACATTTAATAATAATAAAAATAGTAAAAAAACAAAACAAAATAAATAATAAAATAAAAAATTCCTATCTACTATATTGGATTATTATTTGAAAATCTAAAAAAAAAAAAAAATATTCTAGACACCCGATGCATTTGCATCGGGCTCACAGCTAGTGTTTAATATTTAACTTACCTGCTTAGTGACTTCTTTGTTAATCTGTCAGTTGGTTTCTTTTGTTGGTCTTGCTGTTATTTAACTTGTGTGGGGTGCCATGAACTAAGTCAGATAAGTGAGGGGGAGGGGGAATTCTTCCAGTGATGGCGAACCTGTGGCAGTCCAGCAACAGCTGGACTGCCACAGGTTCGCCATCACTGATTTAGTGACTTTTTTGTTGCTGAATTTCTGCTTACTACCGTTTCACTACATAGAACGCAAAATGATCTGCCATTTTTTTCTATAATGCCATACATCTCAGTCCATGTCTCTTGAAAGGGTCGGCTACTGCTACTACCACTTCCTTTACTTAACCTTGGTTTTTTTGGCTTCTCCATCAGAGGGGCAGTGACAGAAGATTTATAGATAGCCCTGCAGGCAATTAGGGGTTAACTGTCTTTTAGGAAAGGGCAGAAATAGGGATTAATAGGGTGCGAAACAATAATATAGTGGTGAAATGGAGTCTGTACTATGCTGCAAGATGGCGTTCCTTATGTAAATTAATGGCGGGAAACGGCACCCATAGCACAGGCCTCTTCCAGCCTCCCCCTCACTTATCTCAGTAATGGCCAATCACACATTCATGACACCCCAGATTCTGCCAGAACCTTTCACTGGAGGATGGTTGCTGTAGTAATCACTGGACCTCCAGACAGACCTCCAGACAGCGATCACAGGGCCTCAGATATGCATCCCCCACAGCGTTCCGCTGCTCCCTGCTGCGCCAGCCAACCAGCAAGTTCCGCCTACCGGAAGTCCCAGGACTAGACGCTCTGTGCCGGAGCTCTGCTGTTCTGGCCTACAGACCTCCAGAACATTTTTTTTTCCTCAGCTACTGCACCTGGCCCTGTAATCGCAGATGTCTCGGAAAGTGCTCGCATTGCCGTGTCGGAAGCCCGACTCGCAACAGTTTTTTGCTGCCGTGTCTGTGGTTTTTATCCAAATAGCGAGTCTAGCGAGTGAGAAAAAGTAAAGTCTGACAAAACTAGGATCGCAGAGTACTGAATCCTACTTGTAGTTTCTCTGGCGGCCGCGTGTCACTGAAAATGGCTACGTGTGTCAGTGCTGACACGCGTGTCATATGTTCGCCATCACTGGTCTAAAGTAAGCAAATCATAGCTTGATATTTTTGCTTCAATTAACATGTCAGGCTTGACTTGTTCCTAAATGTATTTGTTTTTTCTTATTGCCATCCATGGTATTGAAATCATCCTTCTGAACACCACATTTAAAAGTTGTTGATTCTTCTTCTGTCTTATTTCTTTATTATCCATGTTTCACTTCCATATGTTACTTCAGAAAAGACCAGGTTATATACGAGCGATGTATTTGTCGCTAGTGAACTGTTCCTTGATTTTAAGACCTTGTCCAGTGACTTCATTGGTGATTTTCTCATAGCTATTTTCCTATTGACTTTTGGTATCATCACTGCATCTTCAGTACATCTTCAGTAATCATTAATCTGGATAGGTTGAAGTCTTTTACAACTTCCAGTTCATCACCATCCATATCAAATTTGTCCCTGTAGTGACTGGCAGTAGTCAATACCTTTGTCTTCTTTGTGTTGAGTAGCAGTCCCATATTCAAGCTTTCAATCTTGACACTTCGTAATAAGTCCTTCATTCCATTTACACTTGTTGCTATCATCCGCATATTTTATACTGTTGACGATATGTCCACCAATTATTATTCCTGCTTTTTTTGGCATGTTCATCCTTCCTTAAAATAGCTTCTTCATATAAATTGAAGAGAAATGATGACAGGATTCAGCCTGTGTGATGCCTCTTTCTACTTTGAACCATGCCGTGTCACCTTGTTCCTTTGGGACTGTTGCTTCTTGGTCAATATAAAGGTTCCCAATAAGGCAGATCAGAAGGTTCGGCAAACCCATATCCTTCATGATATTTCAAAGTTTCAAGTGATCAACATAGTCAAAGCGTTTGCTGTAGTCAATGAAGCAAAAATAGAGCTCCTTGTAGTATTGTTTGGTCTTTTACATTAACCATATCATGTTAGCAATTAGATCTCTTGTTCCTGTGCCTTTTCTGAATCCTGTTTGTTCCTTTAGCTGCCTGTTTTTAGGGCAGCCTGATGACCCTACAAAAATCTATAGAAGGCCACCCGTTTATCCTCTTCAAATTGGAAGCAGGGCCGGCCTGATTACCTTACAAATAGGTAAGAGCAACAGCTGTCCATTTAGCCACTTAAAATTTGAAGCAAAAGCGGCCTGATGACCCTACAAAAAAGTGGAATGAGGTCCTCCCATTTAGATTCTTACAATTGGAAGCAAGGGTGACTTGCTGATCCTACAAATATTTTGAGCGATGGCTGCTTGTTTAGCCTCTTAAAATTGGAAGCAAAGGTGGCCTAATGACTCTACAAACATTTTGAGTGAGGACCTCCCGTTCTGCCTATTAAAATTAGAAGCAAGGACAGCCTGATGACCCTACAAAAAGTTTGAACAAGAGACGCCCATTTAGCCACTTAAAACTGGAAGCAAGGGTGTATGATGAACCCACAAAAAGGTGAAGTGAGCCCTGCATGATGGCTCTCTAAAAATAATGATCAAAGACCACTTGATGGCCCTGTTGATATGGTGGAGGAGGAGAAGGAAAAGAAGAAACCATAAACCACTGCACTAGAAAAAAAGGAACATTTTAATTGGCTTTATGTCCTGCTGCTGTTTTCTGCTGGGTTTGAGAAGTTGATGCCAATCCAAGCCTTGTTAATTTTTATAAGAGTCAGCCTATCAGCAATTTCAGTTGACAGGTGAATGTACCTATCAGATATTAAGCCCCTGGTAGCACTAAAAACCTGCTCCGACAAAATGCTAAAAGGTGGGCTGGGCAGCACCTACAAGGCATAGCAGGACTGTTCATGCCACATGCCCAGCTTGGTTACCCTGTACTTGCACAGCACAGAGGAATGAGAGAGGACGCAGGTACATCATCTTCCAAAACTTTTCCCTCTTTGTCAGACTATTCCGTGCATCAGGGTTTGGACACTTCCTGGGTCTATTGAAGCTTTCTCAGACCTTTGATATTGCTCTCTTGCCTCTCTCCGTTGGACCTATTGTTTGTCTCACTTGTCTCTCCTCCTTGAAAGATAAAAGTATAGAATACTCATAGGGAGCGCTAAGGATGACAGTATGATGGTATTTAAGCAAAAATTAACAAACCTTTATTAATAATCCTCCTGCAAACTCCACAACATGTTTCGACAGTACAAAGGACCGTCTACATCAGGTGGTTGTAAGCTTTGTGAAGCTCAGTGATTACAGGACCTATGATGATGTAGCCGGTCACATGACCGTAATCCGTTCACGTGACTATCCAGGAAGAGGACGCACCAGTGGAGCGAGGGCACCGCAAGGAGCTGTCAGCCAGTGACCCCTTCCATGCAGGTCTATCACCAGGGTTGTGCAGGGAAGGCACAACCCCTTCAGGTTAGTGCATTCTGCGCATAACAGCAGTGCTTTTAACTAGTGTCCAGAGATCCTACACAGTGCCCCTTTTTCTTTTTGTTTTACTTGTCTGTACTCCTTGGTTTTCCATGGAACTATGACCTCTCCTGCTAGCATTGCCAAAGGGGAAATTTTTGTACTAATTGTTCAACTAGGGCCTTTTGGTATTGCACTATTTTACTAGCCCTTTCCTCCTCAGGAAGGAGAGATAGAAAATTTTCCTTGTAGCGTGGGTCAGAATGAGTGAGTTACTAGTAATCAGTGTTAGCCAAAATTAATATAATGTGATTGTCACATGAAAGGCTGTGGGACAAACATTTAGCAATGTGTGCCAGACTCCTAACAGGCAAGACTTTCCTGTCTTTACCAGAAGGATGATTCTCCATCTTCTCCTCAGTCTCCTCCTCAATATCAACTAATCCGCTCTAATCCGAAAATGAGATGAAACTGGGCTTCCCCAGCAGAAGATTGTGGAGGGTTTGCATGGGGATAATAAAGATGGAAATGAGGATTTGGGTAGTGCTCTTTTTCCAATAAATTATTTTTCACGGTGTGGTGTATTATTTAGTATTTACTTAAAGGTTTCTAATGGCTGGGTCTAACATTGTCCCAATATTATGAACCTCAGGCTTAGTGCCAGCTTGCAATACATAGCTGACATTAACGCCATTATTGGATGATCCAGCTCCCGGAGGTGAAATGCAAAACTTGATTTTATTCAGAATTCTTTATCACTTACAGGCTCCAGATAACAACTCAATGGCTCATATAACATAGATCATATATGGCAAGGAGCGTCGCTGAACGGCAACGCGTTTCGGACAGTTTGTCCTTTTTCAAGCCGGCTTCTGAATAAAATCAAGTTTTGCATTTCATCTCCGGGAGCTGGATCATCCTTTCTTCATTTTCCATTTCGGTGCTGTGTCAGGACGCAGGCCCGTGCACACCGGGCACTTCATGTTGAGATGATTGATCTTGCTTGTTTATTAACGCCATTAGGGTATGTGCACATATGCCGGGTTTGTACCGGTGGGCGGCTGGGCGGACCCGACAGGAAGCTCTGCAGCCGTCCACCGGCTTCCTGTCGGGTATGTGCGGCGGGTGTGCGGTGGGTGACGGGCGGGTGCACAGCGGGTTAGCGGCGTCGGTGTTGTGGCGGCTGGAAGCAGTACATGATTCTGCTTGCAGCCGCTGCATAACCGGCCGGTTTATAGAACATGCACATTCGTTGCTAACCCGCTGGGAATCCAGTGGTTTAGCAACAGATGAGCATGTGTAAACCGCCGGTGTGTGCACAGCGGGTGTCGATTTCCATAGGTTTTAATGTTAACCCAAAAGCCGCTTTTGGATTAACATAAATTTACATAAAACTCATGGAAACCGACCGGCGGTTTCCGCTGCTAAACCTGCACTAAACCTACCAGTGTGCACATACCCTTATTACCCATTTTTCTACCTGCACCAAGGCAACTGCAAGAGTCGGGTACAGCGCCAGAAAATTGTGCTTCAATGAATGTAACATTTCTGGGGTGGCTTGGTAGGCCCAGAATGCTTGGACTTCCCCACGCTGAAGACTCCAGCCCCAAGCTGCCTAGTTTTACCTAGCTGTTAACCAAAAATATAACAAAGCCCCACATGTTTTTTTTTGTTTTTTTTATTTTAATTATTACAGTACATAATTCAAAACAGGGCCCCCCTGTATTTTTTATTATCAGGCAGGTAAAACTAGGCATCTGAGACTGGGTGCAGCTGGTGCCCAAAAATACAACAAAGCCCCATCAGTGCAAAGTATTGTACTTATGCTATATTTATCTGAATTGCTAGCAGATTAGAGTAGAAAAGGTGGCCTCACACACTGCTGACCCTCTGCAGTAATAAAAAAGTTTGCTCTACCCGAAAAAAAGGAAATAATGAAAAAATGATAAAAGATAAAAAATAAATAAATAAGAAAAAATACATATTAAAAAAGTAAAAAGCTCTCTTAAATTAATATTTAAGGGACATTGTAAGGTTCCTGGACTTCAGAGTTGCTGCCACATCTGGCACTGTTGCAAACTCCAGGAAGCTTAATAAACATTTTTTAAAGGGGTCCTGTCACCTACAAAACGCCTCCTAAGCTAACAAAAACATGTCCCTGCAGTATCCCATCACTAATCTCACACTCCTTTTGTCTCCTAAAAGCATCCTGTGAAAGTGCATAAAAACGTTTTAATACTCACTCATTAGTGATTATAATTAGCAGATTGACTATTCTTTAATCACCAAGGCGGGCTGTTGTGCAGCTCCAGGATCCACCCTGTCTCTGTGTGTTCTGCTGTGATGTGCAGGCATTGCCCTCCCCCCATCCCTCACAGAATGCAAATCATTAATCCTGCCTTCAGTTTCAGTTTCACTTAAGCACAGACAGAGAGGGTGGATCCTGGTGACTAAAGAATATAGCCCCTGCTAATTAGAATCACTAATGAGTAAGTGTTAAAACGTTTTTATGCACTTTCACAGGATGCTTTTAGGAGACAAAAGAAGTGTGAGATTAGTGATAGGATGCTGCAGGGACATGTTTTGATAGCTTAGGAGGTGTTTTGGAGGTGACAGGACCCCTTTAAAGGTGCAAAAAATTATACAGCTTAACACAAGCTGGTAGTGCTGATGGCTGGGAACACTCCAACTGGGAGGTTACTGCTATTATCATACACGATCATGCCTGGTTGTAGATTAAGCGGTGAGAGTCACAGATCTATCTGGTCTGTTAAATATTTCAACAACTCTGAGCTAGTGTGCTGTTAGTCACTTAAACAAATTCATTTCATCAGAGCCTGTCAAGACTTCACTGAGACAGTGATGCAGGGCTTACAGCTTGCAACTGAAATGGACAACGTGCTCGGAGATGACAATACGGAGATGGAAGATGAGGAGGAGGAGGGGTGCAGCAGCTGGTGTAGAAGGTTGTAATAAGTATAGTGGATTATTTAGAAGTCATTTTGTGTGGATCATAGACTCAACAGAACACAGTTTGTAGGAGAAAAAGTCTATATTATAACATACTGTGATTCACAACAAGTGCTGAGGAAAACTCAAAGTCCATAAACACACAGTGTAGATATTGAATGAAGTCTTAACAAAACGTCTATTGAAAAAGCAATCAGCGGAGCAGTCTTTAAAACACAGTTTACACTTGGAGATGCTGTAAGAGTAAAGTCTATGGCAAGTCCAAACAAGATGTTTTAATCAATTCTACATAACACATTTATTCATCCAGGGATGCCTGGGAAGCAAGTCACTTAGAAAATTCAGAACCAGATGCAGAGCAATTACTAAGTCCAGAACAATTTCACACTCTACATCTATTTGAATGTAGGAAGCAGCGGAGCACTTACCAAAGCAACCAGCTTACACGTCAGCAAAGGTAGGTGTAGCAAGAGCCACAGCAGAGGGATTAGCATGAGCAGCCAGAGCAAAATGAACACTGTTAACAAGTGTAGGTAGCAGAACCTCTGATGAGCATCAGTAAGAGATTCACACAAGACTTGCAGGAGAAGGCATAGAACTTGAGAAGCCACTAGGAGCAAGAAACCAGACAGAGAAAACGAAAGCAGACTACTATAGAAATGTCTAGAGGCTGGGGTAGGGTTTATAAAGGCAAGAAGACAAAAGGCACATAAAAAAAAGGACACCATATTGGAAGAGCGCAGAATGCTCAAAAGGTACCGTATATACTCGCGTATAAGCCGAGTTTTTCAGCCCAAAATTTGGGCTGAAAAGTCCCCCCTCGGCTTATACGCGAGTATACAGCAGCAGCCCCAGAGGTATACAGGCCCCCCATCAAGATCCAGGGCCCCCCCCCTTGCGCGGCAAACCTGTAAAGTAAAATCATACTTATCACTGTCCTGTCGCGCCGTCCCGCCGCTGCCGACATGACGATCCCGGGCTTCATTCAGCGTCTTCCGGCGGCTTCCTGTGGTCGCGGGCAATGACGTCATTGCCCGCGACCACAGGAAGCCGCCGGAAGACGCTGAATGAAGCCCGGGATCGTCATGCCGGCAGCGGCGGGACGGCGCGACAGGACAATGAAAAGTATGATTTTACTTTACAGTTTTGCCGCGCAAGGGGGGGGGCCCTGGATCTTGATGGGGGGGCCTGTATACCTCTGGGGCTGGTGCTGTATACACCCCTGGGGCTGGTGCTGTATACACCCCTGGGGCTGCTGCTGTATACACCCCTGGGGCTGCTGCTGTATACACCCCTGGGGCTGCTGCTGTTTACACCCTAGGGCTGGTGCTGTATACACCCCTGGGGCTGGTGCTGTATACACCACTGGGGCTGCTGTATACTACCTAAGGGCTGCTGTATATACCTCTGGGGCTGCTGTATACTACCTCTGGGGCTGCTGTATACACCACTAGGGCTGCTGTATATACCTCTGGGGCTGTATATACCTCTGGGGCTGCTGTACACTACCTCTGGGGCTGCTGTATACACCACTGGGGCTGCTGTATACTACCTAAGGGCTGCTGTATATACCTCTGGGGCTGTATATACCTCTGGTGCTGCTGTATACTACCTCTGGGGCTGCTGTATACACCACTGGGGCTGCTGTATACTACCTAAGGGCTGCTGTATATTCCTCTGGGGCTGTATATACCTCTGGGGCTGCTGTATACTACCACTGGGGCTGCTGTATACACCTCTGGGGCTGCTGTATACTAACCACTGGGGCTGCTGTATACACCCCTGGGGCTGCTGCTGTATACACCCCTGGGGCTGCTGCTGTATACACCCCTGGGGCTGCTGCTGTTTACACCCCTGGGGCTGGTGCTGTATACACCCCTGGGGCTGGTGCTGTATACACCACTGGGGCTGCTGTATACTACCTAAGGGCTGCTGTATATACCTCTGGGGCTGCTGTATACTACCTCTGGGGCTGCTGTATACACCACTAGGGCTGCTGTTTATACCTCTGGGGCTGTATATACCTCTGGGGCTGCTGTATACTACCTCTGGGGCTACTGTATACACCACTGGGGCTGCTGTATACTACCTAAGGGCTGCTGTATATACCTCTGGGGCTGTATATACCTCTGGGGCTGCTGTATACTACCTCTGGGGCTGCTGTATACACCACTGGGGCTGCTGTATACTACCTAAGGGCTGCTGTATATTCCTCTGGGGCTGTATATACCTCTGGGGCTGCTGTATACTACCACTGGGGCTGCTGTATACACCTCTGGGGCTGCTGTATACTAACCACTGGGGCTGCCGTATACACCTCTGGGGCTGTTGAATATGGGGCTGCTGCTGTATATACCACTGGGGCTGCTGCTGTATACTACCACTGGGGCTGCTGTATACACCTCTGGGGCTGCTGTATACTAACCACTGGGGTTGCTGCTGTATGTACCCCTGGGGCTGCTGCTGTATACTACCACTGGGGCTGCTGTATATACCTCTGGGGCTGCTGTATACCACACTGCTGGGGGCTGTATACCTGTGCTGAGGTCCACCCTCGGCTTATACACGAGTCAATAGGTTTTACCAGGTTTTGGGGGCAAAAGTAGGGGGGTCGGCTTATACACGGGTCGGCTTATACACGAGTATATACGGTCCTGACAAAGGTAGATGAAACTCTTACGGAACTAAAGCCTCAAACCTTGTCATCAGCAGAACGTTTGCTGTTCCAGGGTCCAACTCACCTTCCAAGTAACTGCATTGTGAAGACCTGGGGAACATTATGAGACACGTGCTAGTGTAAGGTATGGACAGCACATTGGGAAACATAGTGGTGGCTGGGGAATGAGTACTGAGGGACGAGCGCTGCCATTAGGTTGCAGAAAGCCTCAAAGTCCAGAAGCCTAAAAGGCAACATTTCAACATAAAACAGTTTGGAAAAGGCCCCTGTAATGTTTGGGCCTGTGGATGGGTAGGGGCTGGGTTTGCATGTCAAGGCTTGAGCTAGGGACAGCTGAATGCTTCCCTGCAATAAAGAATCAGACAACATTGCTGATGGTATTTGCAAATGTGCAATGACAGATGCAGGGCAGGAGTCATTCATGCCTGCATCCTGGACAGGGGATTGGGAAGCACGTAGCATGGGGTTAGTAATTTAATCCGCAGACATTGATTGTCGACCAAGGCATATTTTTTGTGCTCCCATCTGAAAACCATATTGTTTTACTTTTTAAAGAAAATATGCATTCACTAAACAAATTTAGATTAAGGGCCACCTGAGAGCCATCCTGAACCTAATGCATGTCAATGGTAAAAGCAAGGGCCCCTACACAGAGGTCTAGTGGGGCTTTAAAAAGGCTGATATTGATGGCTGAAACTGAATAAGAACAGCATGGAAAAGATGCCTGCATGCATTTCTGACACAAAGCTCTTTGCTGTGATTGACAAGCTCAGTTAAACTAAAAAAACACGTGTTCACATTTTGATAAACCATACATTCGTCCAGTAAGGTGTTTGCAGCACTTGATCTCATCTATCAATTTGCTTCTTCAGCTGTTTCTAACCAGCAAATGTGGGTACCTCACCAATGGTTTTTACTTCAAAATTTAAAAAAATATATATAAATAATAAATAGGAATTGAAAAATGTGTAGTGGCAGTCTGGTGGAGCACTGGGGTAAGGGATGGACATTAAACAAGGTATTGTTAAATTTGACAAATTTTTATTGCCCTCTGTACATCCACTACGCATTTCGACAGTAACCCTGTCTTCATCAGGTAGTTACTGTCGAAACGCGTAGTGCATGTTCAGAGGGCAATAAAGATTTGTTAAATTTACCAAAACCTTGTTTAATGTCTATCCCTTACCCCAGCGCTCCACCAGACTGCCATTAGAAATTTTTCCATATCTTCATTCCCTCGCTCAGGGATCAGCGGCAGGAGTAGCTCTGGGCTGTTAAAGTTCTTAGTATTGCTGCTAAAAGGACCTGGCATCGCCCAGCAAAAGGCATCATGCTCAAGGACCTGCAGTGATGAAGTCAAGGCGGCCGGTAGTCACGTGACTCCACCCGGAAGTGTCATGGGAGCGGTGACGGCAGGAACTATCGTCCCAGGCAATCCAGTATCAGCAGCATATCTATCCACCAACATTTCAACTGGGGTTGAGCAGGGGTGCACAACCCTGGTAGGTGAGTGGCCTATCGGCCTCTAATTGCCATTAAACCTAACACTAGGTGTTTACACATTGCGCCCCTTCTCTCTTTATTTTTCATAAACGATACATAGGGCTTGTTGCATGAACTCTTAAACCTACATACTAATTTAGTGCTACATAGATATTGATCATGACCCTGAGAGGTGGTGGCACCAAATTGTACTTCAGGACTGTTTGGACGGTGTTATGGTCTGATTTATGCTTAATTAACAACATGTGTAGGATGTGAGTGTAGGAGTGAGATATAGGAAAAAGATTACCATCTACAGATGCAACTATAAATATTTATGCGTACCAAGCTAATATTTTTATAGACAAATTTGGATACCATAAAAATTAATATATTAACAGAGTACAGTATAAACTGTAAAATGATGCTAGTTATAATTTCAATAATATGAGTAAGTTCCTCTAGCTGCAAAAATCAAGGCCATTTCTTTTTTTTAGTATACTAGAAAAACAATCCTTCATTTTATGGACTGTCCAAGAACTTAAATCTGGTGTGTTCATCATGACCATTTCCAATAAGTTAAATGAATTTATTATAACCTGGTGCATGTTAATAATTTGTATTCTAGTATTTATCTATTTGTAATGCCTGTATTAAAGGTGTTTTTGGGGCTGGCATGGTTCCCCTGTATTCCCTCTAAGAGCAGGTAGTCTCATTCATGTGTAACTACCCAACTTGTGCAGACAAATATTCTAATCTGAGGGTCCTCAGTGGTTGATACCTTTTAATGGCTACCTGAAAAGATCGTAAGTAAAGTAAGCTTTCTAGACTCTATGGCTTCTTCATCAGGCTTATAATAATGAGACAAATTCTGAAGACACACACATATATACATATGCAGAGTAGGACGATGTAGTAAATACGACAGGTGACGTAAAGCAGAAAATAGTAATCAGTCTGGGGAGGGGGAGAGGAACTGAGAAGGTAAAATCAAAATTCCAAGATAAGAGGAAAATATTGTATTATTGTTCTATGATTAGTGGTAAGTGGAGACCTGAAAATTCCATAAGAAGTGTCAAAAGTTAGTTGTCCTCTAACTGGGGTCTGTCCAAAGATGTGATAACCCCAAATGCTCTTTCAATTGATGCAAAAATGGATTAATGCATTTTTACATCAATTGAAAGGGCCACATGACCGTAAGTATGCGATCTTCATACTTCGGTCAAGTACTAAATGTATCCGACCTGGATCAATTAACTTATATTGAGTGAGATCATGCATGGATAAGTCTAGTCGGCATGTGACTGCATGTATACAAATCACATACTGGTGGACTAACACATTTCAGCTCCTGATACCATATCGAAAAATCCTGACAGCGAGCAGGATGAGGATTTACAAGGATTCACATAAAGTGATACAGACTTGTACCAAAAGACTAGACAACTCCTTTAAGGTTATATTACCGTATATACTCGTGTATAAGCTGACCCGTGTATAAGCCGACCCCCCTACTTTTGCCCCTAAAACCTGGTAAAACCTATTGACTCGTGTATAAGCCGAGGGTGGACCCCAGCACAGGTATACAGCCCCCAGCAGTGTGGTATACAGCAGCCTCCCCAGTGGTATATACAGCAGCAGCCCCAGTGGTAGTATACAGCAGCCCCAGAGGTATATACAGCAGCCCCAGTGGTAGTATACAGCAGCCCCAGTGGTAGTATACAGCAGCAGCCCCAGTGGTATATACAGCAGCAGCCCCAGTGGTAGTATACAGCAGCCCCAGAGGTATATACAGCAGCCCCAGTGGTAGTATACAGCAGCCCTTAGGTAGTATACAGCAGCCCCAGAGGTATATACAGCCCAGAGGTATATACAGCCCAGAGGTATATACAGCAGCCCCAGTGGTAGTATACAGCAGCCCTTAGGTAGTATACAGCAGCCCCAGAGGTATATACAGCCCCAGAGGTATATACAGCCCAGAGGTATATACAGCAGCCCAGTGGTAGTATACAGCAGCCCTTAGGTAGTATACAGCAGCCCCAGAGGTATATACAGCCCCAGAGGTATATACAGCCCCAGAGGTATATACAGCCCCAGAGGTATATACAGCAGCCCCAGTGGTAGTATACAGCAGTCCTTAGGTAGTATACAGCAACCCCAGAGGTATATACAGCCCCAGAGGTATATACAGCCCCAGAGGTATATACAGCCCCAGAGGTATACACAGCAGCCCCAGTGGTAGTATACAGCAGCCCCAGTGGTAGTATACAGCAGCCCCAGAGGTATATACAGCCCCAGAGGTATATACAGCAGCCCCCCCATATCAGTATACAGGCCCCCCTTGGGTAAGCAATCCTGTAAAGGAAGACATTAGTATACTTATCCCTCTGCTGTCCCGCTGCCGCTGTCCCGCCGCCACCATCGTGCACTTCCGTCTTCATCCAGCGTCTTCCGTCTTCTTCCGGCTTCCTCCTCTGGCGCGCAGACAATGAAGTCATTGCCTGTGCCCACCGGAGGTAGCCGGAAGAAGACGGAAGACGCTGGATGAAGACGGAAGAGCGCGATGGCGGCGGCGGGACAGCGGCAGCGGGACAGCGGAGGGATAAGTATACTAATCTCTTCCTTTACAGGACTGCTACCCAAGGGGGGGCTTGTATACTGATATGGGGGGGGGGCACTGTATACTGTATACATTGTATACAGTATACAGTGACTCGCGTATAAGCCGAGGGGGGGACTTTTCAGCCCAATTTTTGGGCTGAAAAACTCGGCTTATACGCGAGTATATACGGTACATTTCAAATACAAATAATAAAAATAATAAAAATTATAATAATAATCATAAATATGCATTAACTCACGTTTACATTTTCTTTCTTTTTTGCCTACAGTTTTTGGGGCAAATGAAAAAAGTGACAAGAATGGAAAATTATGGACAAATATTGTAATTTGGTAGAATAAGAACTTAAAGGTGGAACATAACATATTAACTAATAAGCCCAGCATAAAAACAACAAACTATTTTAAAAAATCTATACAGTGTTCATGACAACTATGCACAGATCAATATGAGAAAACTACATTTTGCAGTCTCTTCCTAAATGTACTTTTTTTAATGTTGTCCCTTAATGACTCAGAGTTTATACTTTATACTCATACATTCAAACATTTGAACTCAAATTAGAAGTATTGCTATAGTTTGTACAGAAACCCAGACCTCTGATCATTTGAACTTTGTCTCATCACATTGCAATTTAATAGCAAATTCTCAAGGCACACAGAATTCGCAATGACACATATTAGAGCTTCCTTCGTATATATTGAACATAAGTAAAAGTACACGGGAGTTCAAGTTTCCAATATTGCTGTGTGCTATTATAAAGTATTTATACACACACACATATATATATACATGTGAAATTATCAATGTTTTGCTTTTTGCTTCATACTCTATTGTGCCTCAAGTTCTCAGACAGTTCTTTGGTCTTCTTTCTTTTAGTCGAGGTTCTTTATCCACCATCCACACTATCTTTAGTTGAAATCTCTCCTCAATTTTTCTTTTCCGTCCACATCTAGGGAGATTAGCCACAGTGCCATGGGCTTTAAACTTCTTGATGACACTGCGCACGGTAGACACAAGCTAGATCCTCAATGCCACTGGATATCTGAAATTGCTACATGATAATGATAATGACAGCCCTGCTCACAAGAGCTTACAATCTAACAATGAGGTGGGGGTGACACAAAGTATAGGTGCTTATTTACAATGATGGTATAGTCAACGTGAGATGGGGAACAGTTAGGAGCAGTATAAGTGGCCACCAACCATTATTTGTGATGCATTTGACACTGGTAGAGCGGATAGGCTATGTCTAAATGACTAACTAGGCATCATGATGGCCGCCCTCAAAAGATGTATTTTTAGGGATCGCCTGAAACAACTGTATGTATGTTGTGGATACAGCTAATTTCTTGGGGTAGAGCATTCCAGAGAATTGGTGCAGCTTGGGAGAAGTCATCGAGCCAGGAGTGGGAGGTTCGGATCAGGGGCGTAACTACCGGCATAGCAGACGTAGCGGTCGCTTTGGAGCCCGGCCCTTGTGGGGGGCCCGGACCCAGAGCCGCTACGCTGCTATCCGGTCAGCAGCTACAGCATCCCCCCAGTAGGTATATACAGGCCCCCACTCCTCTGCTGCACACGTCACCTGTAAAGGAATACATCATACTTACTTATCCCTGCCGGCTGCCGCTGCCGCCGCTCTGCACCGCGCTCTGTCTTCATCCAGCTTCTTCCTGGTTGTGACGTCATTGCCTGCACCCGCCGGTCACAACCAGGAAGAAGCTGGATGAAGACGGAGCACGGTGCAGAGCCGTGACAGCGGCAGCCGGCAGAGATAAGTAAGTATGATGTATTCCTTTACAGGTGACGTGTGCAGCAGAGGAGGAGTGGGGGGGGCCTGTATATACCTACTGGGGCCTGTATATACACACTGGGGGCCTGTATATTCCCACTGGGGGCCTGTATATTCCCACTGGGGGCCTGTATATTCCCACTGGGGGCCTGTATATACCCACTGGGGGCCTGTATATACCCACTGGGGGCCTGTATATACCCACTGGGGCCTGTATATACCCACTGGGGGCCTGTATATACCCACTGGGGCCTGTATATACCCATTGGGGCCCTGTATATATCCACTGGGGAGGCTGCTGTATACCACTGGGGCTGCTGTATATACTGCTGGGGCCTGTATATACCACTGGGGAGGCTGCTGTATACCACTGGGGCTGCTGTATATACTGCTGGGTCCTGTATATACCACTGGGAAGGCTGCTGTATACCAATGGGGCTACTGTATATACTGCTGGGGCCTGTATATACCACTGGGGAGGTTGCTGTATACCACTGGGGCTGCTGTATATACCACTGGGGAGGTTGCTGTATACCACTGGGGCTGCTGTATATACCACTGGGGAGGTTGCTGTATACCACTGGGGCTGCTGTATATACCACTGGGGAGGCTGCTGTATACCACTCGGGCTGCTGTATATACCACTGGGGAGGCTGCTGTATACCACTGGGGCTACTGTATATACTGCTGGGGCCTGTATATACCACTGGGGAGGCTGCTGTATACCACTGGGGCTACTGTATATACTGCTGGGGCCTGTATATACCACTGGGGAGGTTGCTGTATACCACTGGGGCTGCTGTATATACCACTGGGGAGGTTGCTGTATACCACTGGGGCTGCTGTATATACCACTGGGGAGGCTGCTGTATACCACTCGGGCTGCTGTATATACCACTGGGGAGGCTGCTGTATACCACTGGGGCTACTGTATATACTGCTGGGGCCTGTATATACCACTGGGGAGGCTGCTGTATACCACTGGGGCTACTGTGTATACTGCTGGGGCCTGTATATACCACTGGGGAGGCTGCTGTATACTACCACTGGGGAGGCCTGTATACCACACTGCTGGGGGCTGTATACCTATGCTGGGGTCCACCCTCGGCTTATACACGAGTCAATAGGTTTTCCCAGGTTTTGGGGGCAAAAGTAGGGGGGTCGGCTTATACACGAGTATATACGGTAAACTGGGTGGCGTCAGACTGTTAACACCGATTCGGTAAGGGGGTGTGTCTTGAAGGGGGCGTGTCATTGGGGGTGTGTCTTGGAGGGGGCCCCGTTCAAAAGTTTGCTATGGGGCCCTGCCAGTTCTAGTTACGCCCCTGGTTCGGATTAATGCAGAAGTGAGCCTAAAGTCACTTCCAGAGCAAAGAGAATGTGTGGGTTGATAGACAGAGGTGAGGGAGGAGATGTAGGGAGTAGGGATGAGCGAGTCCTAAATTACTCGGAATCGCTAGACCCGCACGAGTCCGAGCCCAGGACTCGCTACTCGTTGCGAGTCTAGCGAGTCCAATGTTAATGAATAGGGAACCGAGTAATAACGAATAATGCTATTTCCAAATCGCTGATGTGTCTCTGAAAGTGTGCGAGTCCAAACTCGCAGGTTTTTCTCTTATTTGGAGCCGAGCTGCAGGCAGGACACCGTACAGCAACGCACTGGCACAGGAAAAAATTGTTTAGTACGCAGAACCAGGCACTGTTAGGCTGCGGTGCTGGCTGCGTGCAAGTTTACAAGTACCGTGCGAGCTGCAGGCAGGACACCGTACAGCAACACACTGGCACAGGAAAAAATTGTTTAGTACGCAGAACCAGGCACTGTTAGGCTGCGGTGCTGGCTGCGTGCAAGTTTACAAGTACCGTGCGAGCTGCAGGCAGGACACCGTACAGCAACGCACTGGCACAGGAAAAAATTGTTTAGTACGCAGAACCAGGCACTGTTAGGCTGCGGTGCTGGCTGCGTGCAAGTTTACAAGTACCGTGCGAGCTGCAGGCAGGACACCGTACAGCAACGCACTGGCACAGGAAAAAATTGTTTAGTACGCAGAACCAGGCACTGTCAGGCTGCGGTACTGGCTGCGTGCAAGTTTACAAGTACCGTGCGAGCTGCAGGCAGGACACCGTACAGCAACGCACTGGCACAGGAAAAAATTGTTTAGTACGCAGAACCAGGCACTGTTAGGCTGCGGTGCTGGCTGCGTGCAAGTTTACAAGTACCGTGCGAGCTGCAGGCAGGACACCGTACAGCAACGCACTGGCACAGGACATTTTTTGTGGAAAAATGGCACCAAAATTATTTGGTAGACTAGTGCCAAAAATAAGAAAAAGCTTAGGATTACAGCTCTGCGGAAAGCTGGGTGAACTAAGCTCTGAGGATGGTGCTGTATTCACTGTAAGGCTGCTCCTATCTCCCCTTCCTTACAGTCCTGTACAGCAATCCTCCATCCTGGTAGTTCTGAAAAGAACTTTTGGGTTATGTGTGAGGAATCTTGACTCCTACACTCCGTCCTGTTAGTTCTGAAAAGAACTTTTGGGTTATATGTGACTCCTACACTGCCTAACTGTCCCTAGATCTGCTCCAAGTCTCCCTGCACTAGGTCAGCTCTTCTCAGGAATGTGCCCAAAATGGCGGGGGCAAGCCTTATATACTGCCTTGCCTGTCATAGATGACATAGGCATCACGATGGACAGCAGCCAATCATAGTCCTGACACAACCAAAGCTGCTATGGCATTACTGACTATGATTGGCTAAGATGCTTGTCCTTCTTCACAAGTTTTCTGACCTAACACGCAATGCTGACTAGTAACATAAAAGATTCTGGATTCGCGAGTCCCGAATAGAGAATACAGGACTCGGAATCGCAGACTCGCTAGGATTCGGACTCGTAGACTCGCTCAGACTCGCTGCTGTTTGGGGAGATTCAAGCTATATAGCGATGTGATAGAGCGAGTCTAGCGAGTCTAGCGAGTGAGATAAAGTAAACTCTGACAAAACTAAGATTGCCATTGACTTGCATTGGACTCGTTACTGAGCGAGTATTCGCTAAAAGACTCGCCGATTACCGAGTCCAGCGAGTCCCTTAAGAATCGCTGAGTAACGAGTCCTAGCGAGTAGACTCGCTCATCCCTAGTAGGGAGGTGATACTCTGTGAAGGGCATTGTGGGTGAGAACAAGCAGTTTGAATTGGATCCTATAGTATACGGGCAGCCAGTGCAATGACTGGCATAGAGCAGAAGTGTCTGAGTAACGGTTAGCTTAATAGGTGATCCTGGCTGTTGCATTAAAGGGGTTATCCGGCTTAAATCTATCTTTACACTATTGGGCTACACAAGTAGAAGTAGGTAGATGGTAATTACCTACCTGATCTGCTGTAAGCCCTTCTCTCTCGGCCAGGTAATGACAGGAGAGGTCACATGACCTCTCCTGCAGTGATTTTGCTGCTTCCTGTGATGTCACATCCTAACACTAGAGCTGGAGCTTATCCCCCGCCCTGTACAAAGCTTCATAGCTGAAGTCACTGTGAGTGACTGCAGTCGGCCCCCTCCTACTAACTCAGCTCATGCCTGCTGATTCTGAGTAATGAGGAGCTGCTGGAGGCTGTATGCAGGGACACCCAGCAGCGCCCAGACAATTAGGTATCTGGGGGAAGAGGGCTCTGTGTGCTGTGGCTCTTATCACCTAATGTCTCCTTCGCTGCACTTTCACTTCTGCTGGTCGCTCTGTTCCCTGGATACTTCAATGATTCCTCCTCCCCCAGTGCTTTCAGCGATGTCAGGGGATATTATTATTATTATTTATTTATATAGCGCCATTAGTTCCATGGCGCTTTACATAAGAAGTGGGGGTAACAAGGACAGGTACAGTACATATGAGCAGTCAATGCTTGCTGATACACGATGGGAGAGGATACTGTCCACGAGGGCTCACAGTCTACAGGGTTGGGCGGGGGACACGATAGGGGAGAAGTGCCAAGCGTTTGGTGGAGCGGCGCTGGGTCTCATCATAGGTTTTAGGCTTGTTGGAATAGATGAGTTTTCAGGTTCTTTTTGAAGCTCTTGAGGGTAGGCGAGTGTCTGACGTGCTGGGAGAGAGAGTTCCAGAGTCTAGGGGAGGCGCGGGAGAAGTCTTGTATGCGGTTGTGGGAGGATGAGATGAGGGGGGAGGAGAGGAGGAGTTCTTGTGAGGAGCGTAGGTTGCGTGCAGGTTGGTATTGGGAGACCATGTCGGAGATGTAAGGGGGGGACAGGTTGTGGATGGCTTTGTAAGTCAGGGTTAGGATTCTAAATTTGGGGGGTGGGGGGCCAGTGAAGTGCCTTGCGGAGAGGGGAGATAGGGGAGTAGTGAGGA